>CAIGRF010023242.1:25863-43021 GCA_903798235.1 Fraxinus ornus
TTTTAGTATTTGTTTGATTTCAGTCCCAAAGGTTTCGGTTATTTATGAAACTATCCCTGAAGTTTCTGTTTTCCTTCAGTCTGTCCCCTAATTTAGAACATTTTACTTTCAGTCCTTAAATTTTCAATTTCAGTTTCATAAATTCTCAATTAAGCCCCTGAACTTTATTTTTATTATTTTACGTATTTATTTTAAACTTTTATTTTCAGTCCTTAAATTTTTCAATTTCCTGTTTTAATAAATTTCCTATTAAGGGCCTGTTTGTCTCCCATTTTGGGAGAAGAAATAGAGTTTTGAATAGTATTTTTTGGAGAATGTGTGGTTGAAAAGTAAAGTAATTTTATTGATTTTTGTGTAGAATATTTTATTGAGTGAATATGTGGTGAAAATTGTTTACTTTAACAAATAATGTTTAAAGTTAAAAATAAGTTACTTGCTTGAATATGACAATGATATTTGAAAAAATCAACATTTTTACTTAAATGTAAAAAAAAAAAAAAAGAGTCATCTAATAAATATGTTTGAAATAAAAATTCACTTAAAAGTAATATTTACCCTTTTTAAGCTTAGCTAAACATGCTCTAAAGAATGAGATTTTAAAAGGTGATTGTATAATTTCAAGTAGGGATAATAAAAAAATTCGTTAAACTTGATACTCTCGGGGCCTGCCTCGAATGGGGAGGAATTACCCGTTTAATCGAGTAAACATGACGGGTAGGGGTCAGTGTCCCGAAGCGGGTATTGGACATGTACGGGAAACGTAATCTCTGTCTTCGCTACCTGTCCCGTTTAAATTTATTTCAAATTTAATTTATTTATCAAACAAAAAGAGGAGAATTAGTGTCATTTCTAAAGGGAATATTGGTTGTTCTTAGAACATTGAAAAAATAATAATTTTCATTAACTAAGACATAAAAAAATGGTTGTTCTTAGAACATTGAAAAAATAATAATTTTCATTAACTAAGACATAAAAAAATAAAAAAAAATAAAAGCGAGGGTAAATGTGACAGGAGACTTACCTCGCCCCTATCCCTCCTTGAATACACCCTCGTCTGGTATTAGCCGAGTATGGAGGCGGGACAATGTGACAAGCATACTCAATGGAACGGGAGACAAAAATAGTCGATCCATCCTCGTCCACCCCATTGCCATCCCTAATCTCATGATTAAGATTTTTTTTATTAATTAGCATATGCTTCCTTGGTACAACACTTCTATTAATATTTGTTGACAGCTAATCTTGTCAAGTTTATTCAAGTGTACAGATCCATCAGGCTGTAATCAAAATATTAAAAGGTTAAATTCATCAATGACCACTTAACTTTATAATTAGTGTCACCATAGTCACTCAATTTGATTTTGTTTCACCATGACCGTCCAATTTTATAAATTGTGTCACCATAATCACACAATTTGATTTTATTTCACCACACTCAACCAATTTTATATAACGTTTCACTATGATCACCTAATTTTATATAACATTTACCATGATCACCCCTGTTTGGCACACATTTTTATCTCTTTCTTCATTTCAATAACACATTCTCTCAATAAAATAATATTACACATAAATCTAAAACTTTTCATAACTTTTCCACCACACATTCTCCCATTAATCACTATTCCAAAAATTCTATTCTCCAAAAAAAAGGCTATCAAACATTAATTTCTTTTCACCATTTCACTAATTGTAAAATGAGTAAAACGATGACTTTGTATTATATATATAAAATAATTTTTTTTTTTTTTAAAAAGCTTTGTTTTTTTTTAAATTTTAAAACCTTTATTTTAAAATAAGTTTTTATTTTATTTTAAAAACGTTTTTACTTTTTATTTTTTATTTTTTTTTAGGAACATTTTTAAAATAATTTTTTATTTTTTTTCTAAGTAACTTTTTTTTTAAAATAACTTTTTATTTTATTTTAAAAATATTTTAAAATAAGTTTTTATTTTATTTTAATAAGTAACCTTTTTTTAAAATAAGTTTTTGTTTTTTTAAAATAAGGTTAAATAAATTATATGAAATTGGATAATCACATTGAAATGTTATATAAAATTGGATGGTCATGTTAAAATAAAATAAAATTGAATGGCCATAATGACGATAAATATAAAGTTGAGTGGTCACAGGATCGCGACCCTTTGTCCCGACCATTGTAGCACGTGTGTCGCCCACATCATATTATATGAATGACTCGATCCGCAAAGAACAATCCCGCATTATTGGTCCCTAGAGAATCAAAGTAGATTTGCCAATTAATCACGAAATGCTATGGTTCCATGGTGAAACAAAATCAAATTTAGTCTATGTTTGACATCCATTTTGGGAGAAAAATTGATTTTTGAATAGTGATTGATGGAAGAATGTGTAGTTAAAAAGTAAAGAGAATTTTTGGATTTATATATAATATTATTTTATTGATAGAATGTGTGGTTGAAATGAAGAAAGAGAAATAGAATGAAAATGAAAATGAAAAAAAAAATGGATGTCAATGTCTACGATGATATCAAGTATAAAATTGGGTCACTATTAGGGGATTTAACCCTAATATTAAATCTTATAAATAGAAAGTTGTTGACTAATCAGTGATTCATGTAGCAGAACTGTTAAATTATGATACAGTAATTTCGGTCTTAATCTTAGCCACCAAGATTTCAAAATATCGTGCACATGACGGTTCAAGTATTTTCCTCGAAGACAGAGAGGTTAAGGATAATTCCAAGTAATTATAATATATGAAGCCAACAAGGATTTAGAATTTTGCTTCAGAGTTCAGAATCAAATCAAGAACATTAAATAATGAAAAGTCTTGGAGATAGGCCATTTTGCTCAGGTTTTTAGTTTAAAAGCTCCAATAAGTTTTTTTTTTTTTTTTTTCAGATTTGCTTCAATATGGTTGGTCATAGTTTCCCTCGCGCCCTTCCAACAGCTGTTTAAGATACATATTACTGTGTATTTCTGCGGTTTTCTATTCAACTTTCATGAATTTTGTTCTGGGTATATCAAGATTTGAATTTTTTTTCCTTGATTTTTGCAGCGAGTTGAAAATAAAATTGTAATTTATGTATGTCGTTCTTTCTTGTGAAGATCTTTATGTTTCTGGCACCTATTGAATTTGTTTTGCTCTGCTAGTTTTTACACAATTGATTGGGGTTTATTTTAGGGTTTCTTTGTTGGTTGCATTTGATTAGTTTTAGCTTAAATTTTGTTTGATTGAGGAAAAAAGGGTGTGAGATTTATTCTAGTAATTGTATTTGGATTTGGGTGATTTCTTGATTTTGGAATCATTGGATGATATGGCAGACGATAAACCTACCATCTCAGAGATGGAAACAGAAGAAAAACTGATTGCTGCTGCGAAGCAAATTGTGAAAGCTCTTGAAACGAACAAGAATTTGACAGATGATGCTAAGAAAATCTTGGCAAATCTAGGCAAGCAGTTGTGTGATATATCTAGAGAGAAGGAACACAAAGATGAGAGAGTTCAAGGAAATGGGGGACTTAGTGAGATTGAGAGGCAGCTTAATTTGATACAGGATAAGGTTTTGAATTGGGAGAGGGATCAGTCGATTATATGGGAGTGTGGCCCGGAAGAAGCTTATGAATATTTGAAGACTGCGAATGAAGCTCGAAAGTTGACCGAGAGTTTGGAGAGTTTGAGCCTAAATAATGGTAGTGAAGATGCAACACTTCTGCATAGGGCTCATGATGTTCTTCAGATGGCTATGGCAAGGCTTGAAGAGGAGTTTAGGAACTTGCTTGTACAGAATAGGCAGCCTTTTGAACCAGAGCATATGTCTTTTCGTTCGAATGAAGATGATATTATGGAGGCGGGGTCCGTAATCTCGTCTGGGGATGATTCACTGGAAGATGTAGTTCAAAGAGATAGTATGAGCCGAGGTTCGGAGGAATACATCATCGAATTGGTACATCAAGATGTGATTCCGTACCTAAAAAGTATTGCCAATTTAATGTTTGACTCGAATTTTGGTAGGGAATGTTCTCAAGCATTTATTAGTGTCCAAAAAGATGCTTTAGATGACTGCATTTACATCCTTGAAGTGGAGAAAATGAGCATTGAGGATGTGCTTAAGTTGGAATGGAAAACATTGAACTCCAAAATCAGGAGATGGATACGGGCTATGAAGATTTTTGTGCGGGTATACCTTGCCAGTGAGAAATTGCTGAGTGAAAAGATTTTTGGAGATCTTGAATCGGTCAGTTCAGTTTGTTTTGTTGAGTCGTCAAAAACTGCAATTCTGCAACTTCTGAATTTCGGTGAAGCCATAGCCATTGGCCCCCATCAACCAGAAAAGTTGATTCGAATTCTTGACATGTATGATGTGCTTGCAGATCATATTCCTGATATCGATTCTTTGTACTCCGATGACACGGGATCTTGTGTTAAAATTGAATACCAAGACATCTTAAGGAAATTGGGAGATTGTTCAAAAGCAACTTTTCTTGAATTTGAGAATGCCGTTGCCTCTAATGTATCGACCAATCCTTTCCCAGGTGGTGGTGTCCATCATCTCACTAGGTATGTTATGAATTACATCAAGACTCTTGCTGACTATCGGGAGACCCTTGACGTGATCTTGAAGGACCATGAGAGAGAGGATCCCTTTTCAGTTTCCTTCGACACAAGTCCAATAAGTGACGAGGAGAATATTGAAGGAAGCTCCTTGGTTTCTCCAATGTCTCAACACTTCCAATCCCTCATTGCGATTCTTGAATGCAACCTCGATGACAAATCTAAATTATACAAAGATGATTCCCTAGAGCACGTTTTCTTGATGAACAACATACATTACATGGCTGAAAAGGTGAAAGGTTCCAAACTCAGAACAGTACTAGGCGATGGATGGATTCGGAAGCACAATTGGAAATTTCAACAACATGCAATGAATTATGAGAGAGCTACTTGGAGCTCGATGCTGTCTTTGCTCAAGGATGAAGGGATCCAAAATCCCAGTTCAAGTTCTAGTTCGAGGACTATTCTCAAGGAAAGACTGCAGAGCTTTTATCTTGCATTCGAGGAGGTTTACAAGAACCAGACGGGATGGTCAATCCCGGATAGCCAGCTTCGAGACGATCTTCATATTTCAACATCACTCAAGGTAATCCAGGCTTATCGGACTTTTGTTGGAAGACACATCAATCATATTAGCGAAAAGCACATTAAATACACAGCCGATGATTTAGAAGACCACCTCTTAGATCTTTTTGAGGGATCCCAAAAATCATTGCATGGTGGTCATAAGAAGTGATATTGAAAACATTATTGTATTAGATTAAGGGATACTCTTACCAACATGGTATTAAGAATATTTTTTTCTTTCTTTTTTCACAATCTGCTGCCTTTTGGAATCTGTGTTTTAAGTGGTCGAAAGAATGCTATTTTTTTGTAGGATAAAGCTACTTTGTCAGAAGGATTTGACAGAAAGCTTGACAAAATTGCATGTGGCAGTAGATGATTGGATGAAAAAGTCGACTGTATTTTAAACTGTCCAGTGGTATTATGGCAAGTTTTATGTCAACCTTGATGTTCATGTGTTATAATTGTTTTTTTGTAACTTGTATTCGTGTGTTTTGCTAATAGGAATTTGAAATTTTGAGCATTGACGACTTACAAAATTGTTCCTTATCTTGTCTGGCATTGGTTTGCAGCTCCTTGTGATGGTCAATGAATGCTAGTTTATGGAAAGTTTGGTTAGTTATGTGAATAGTTTCCTTGTAATTGATCACATCTTGAGCTGTTGCAACTGGAAAATCTGCACAAGAACTAAGGAACCTTGAAAAGTTAAAAATAATTGGTTTTTCTAATTAGACTGGCCAAGAATTCTTCTTTTGGAAGTTTCAAGCAATTGTAGCCTTACCCTTTTTTGACAATCATTATTTCATAACTATTTACTTCTCACGCTCATTTCCAATCACATATTTACACACGAAAATATTTTACAAGTAAACCTAATAGAGATCCTTGTAATTTGTGAGGGCAAATGGACAGATTTTTTTTTTTTTTTTTTTTTTTTCAACCTTGGAGGGTGAATCAATGTAACTTTGCGTTTTCCGAAATTAGTAGTTAAATCATTAAATCCATAACATTGCCAATTCTGGTTTCTTTTAGGTCTTCAATTAGAATGGCAAGAACATGATGGACATGGACTTGAACCTTTTGCTACCCCACTTGTAATTGCTAGTCATATTATGTTCAAATGGATTTTCCAGCATTAATTCTTGTAGGTCCATTATAATCTGTTTTAAGAACAGTTTATAACTGGCATTGATCAAGATTGTTATGTTGGATACAATCTTGATCACTAAAATTATGTGGCTGAGAGAAGCTTTTCAAGGCAAGATTCCATAAAATGAGGGCTTGGGGAATGTCCTCCTTTCGTGTCTCTGTGGTTATCTGTATATCTTCGTCTGCAAATATGTTTGAATATATATTTTTTAATACTTAAGAGAAAACAAAAAAAAAACTTTTTTTTGATAGTAAAGTAATAATTACTTTCCACATAAATAATTTAATTACTACTAACTTTGACCAACAAAAAATAATTTATTCAAAACATTTTTGGTTGCAGTCGATTTCCTTGTTTTCGTACATGTTTTTTTCCCTTAATGTGTATGGTGTCAAAGACAAGTAAAAAAGTCAATGCAAGTCCAATGTCAATATTACGAGGATTGTGTATAATTGATTTAAATTAACTTTAACTGATTTATTTATTTATTTTGTTTTTGAGTGTTAGTTCAGAGTTTATTTTAACTAAAATTACTGAAAGAAAGTATTTTAAAATGTTTTCGAAGATTTTTTTGGAGAAAATTCGAATTTGTAGAAGTATTAGGACATCGACTCTATCTATTGATTTTTACTTAAATTTTTAACAATGCTAGCTTGAATTGATGATGAATAGTCCTAATTTGTCTAACCATCTCCGCTCCGTCGAGTAAGGTTAAACATAGGATTGAACAATGGATTCGTCAAATCGTAAAATCGAATCGAATCGAAATTGTTGATTGGAGTCCTGTGAATCTGTCAATGTTCTGATTTTCAATTGAACCAATTCGTTTCGAATCGATTTGATTTAGGTTTCAAACCGTCAAAATGTTTACAAATAAATAAATGAATACTCTGAAAACAGATTAATTTAAACTTTATCCAATTCAATTCAAACTAAACATATCCCAATTAAAAAGATATATCCATATTAGACATAATCCAATTAAACTAAATACCTAAATGGACAATTCTATGAGACAACTAACTAATTAGATCATACCCAAATATACATAAATCTATCCAAAATTTCTTGTTTTTTGGTAATTGTTTGTTATATTTTATTGATAGTTATGTTGTTTTGCTCCCTTAAATTTTTAGCGGACATCATTTTTTTGTTTATTTATGTCTCAATTTCCTGATTAGGTCACTTAATTAATTTTTATATTTTAACTTAGTTTTTAGAGAATGATTTGGTGAATTACTTAAATGATTGTTTTGAAAATTTGATCAATAAGCATTTCGGCATATTACTTGGGTGGAAATTGAATGCAAATAAGTACGAGATCATCCCTCAAATTGGTAAAGATGTATTAGTTATTCAAACATTCACAATTATTTTTGAGTTTGCATTCCCTAATAGGGTTGGATTCTTGATTTCTTTAAAAATTCGTTTCAGTAAAAATATGGTTGAGGCGATTTGTCCTAAAAATTTGTTGCATAATAACAAGGAATCTATAATGATTAGTCAATATTTTGGCGTGGTAGACCCATTGGGTGATCCACAAAAAGTTATAAAAAGTATTGTCGTATTTGATCTTTAAATATTCTTTTATTAGTTATTTTATATTATTTAACTATAATCAATGAATTATTGTACCATATTCTTATTTTTATGGAGAGAATAAATTATCTGTTACAATTATAGATGTTGCGTCAATTAGTATCGACTAAGATGTTGAAATATTACTATCATGTTGTTGCATTATAGTGATTAGAATTATAGAATATTGGTTTGTAATATTTTAAATGACCCTATTTATGTTTTAACTTAAAATTTTTAGACTAAGCCCCGTTTACTTCCCATGATTTAAAAACATATTTTTCCAAATTTATTTTCAATCATACATTCTCATAATAAAATATTTGCAAATAAATTCAAAGTCTTTCCTTTTTTCTTAACCACACATTCACTATTATAAAACTTATTTTCAACAAAAATTGGAAATAGCTTGTATGGTGTAGTGGAGTCTTGAAAGATGACCAAAGATCTCGTCGTTATTATTCATGAATCCAAGTGAGTAACCATTGAATCGCTTCTTAGTCTATAGTCATAAAGTTGTCCTACTTTTAACAAGGCAAATTGAAGAAAATATCTCGTTCTTCTCATCATTATGCACTTTTTTATAATGTTGCAGTCTTGGTCGAGACAAGTATCTGAGCAATAAGAAGTTCATTAATGTTGTAGCAGATGAGCTCAAAGAAAGTTTTTTTACTAAGTAATAAAATATGTGGGAATTTGCATCAAGTTTGACAATTTTACATAGCTCATAAAAAAGAGGTTAATCATCTAATTCATCACTGAACTTTGAGTAAAGTTTCTACCTGGTCATTGAACTTTTAAAAGTTAGTAGTTAAGCACTGAACTTTGTAATTTGTTATCCCATACATCACTCAATTTTTAATTTTCTAATGACGTGGACGTCAAGTGGAAAATAGATTGCCATGTATGCAATTTCGTCGCAACGTTAGCAAACCCGTTAGTTTTTTAACCGCCCGTTGAGTGAGTGATAGATATGATTATATTCTGCAAAGTTCAGTGATTAATGGAAGAATTTTTGAAGTTCAGCGACCCCTAAAAACCTTACAACAAAGTTCAATGACCAATCAGATAATTAACCCTATATCAGTAAAAAAAAAAAAGTACTTTCATCAATCGATTAATTAAAAAATAATTTTTTTTTGGGAAAATTTTATCTGTGGTTCAAACCTGTGTGTTTTTTTTTTGTAAATTTTACCTCAACCTTCAGTTTGTGTTACCACAGGTCCCAAACCTTTGAGAAATTCGCAGATGCAGTCCAAAATGACGGACGTTAGTTCCACCGTCAGTTGATCTCAACAATGAAAAAGGCAAATTTTGACCAATTTAAACATGGGCATTTTCGTCCATTTCTATTTTCCCCTTATTCACTGGTTCATTTCTCTCATTTTCCAGGTTTTATATATTCTTCTTTCTCTTCCATTTATCTCAGATTATTTCAGCATGAATATGAAAAGCAATGTCTACAGATGCAATGACCTTGTGCTGATGAAGACCTCGTGGACAAACTAGAGTCCAGGAAGAAGATTTCTCACTTGCCCACGACGTCAGGATGTCGGTGGATATAACTTCTTTGACAGTACGACCCACCAATATGTGGCAAATCGATGGAGATAATCCTTGGATTTCTACGTTTTAGAAGAGAGATGTAAGCTAGACTAAACACCCTACATGGAAGAAACTATGGTTCATGGAAGACTTGGATATTGTGATTTGCATGTGGAGTTTTTGTGAAATGGGTATGTGCACTGTGTCAGGTTTGAGCTCAGATGTTGTATGTGTTTTGGAAGGTGGGTTTATGAGTTAGAAATCGAGTATTGTCTATGGTCTTGTAACTTATTTTCCATTAAATAAGACATGTTATCATTTAACAGTATTGCCCTAATTTTCATTTCTCACTATTTCCCTCCTCCCCCTATGAGCAAATGCTTCAAAATGATAGGAAAAATCTGTATGAAAACCTGTTGTAGATGGTGCATTGTAGGTCTCAAATGTTTTCAAATATTCGTCGATAAAGACCCAAAACATTTACTATGTTGCAGCATGTGTCCCAAACATTTCCATTTGAATGCATCGAAAGTCCCAAACCTTTTAAAGAGTTGAAGCTTAGGTCCCAATTCTTTACTTGAGTCAGAATATCTGTTTGACAGCTTTAGGTGCTAATTCCAAACCTATTACACTTTTGAAACACCCAGAACACAATGATCCAACAACAATCACTAATTAAAGACACCACGAACAATTATTTCATTGGAATATTCGCATTTTACATTTCAATTCGTTTGTTCATTATACAAAAGCAATTCTAATTTTGTTCTACTAAAGGTAATTACACAAAAAACTTCATCATATAAAAAGTTTGTTAAAAAGGATCATTATATATAAAGCTATGTCATTTTTGTCCATTTTTCTTCTTCTTTGCCTATGGCTCGGTGGGAGTAGAAGTCTTTATCTTGCCATTACTTTGTGATGAAGTTGGCGTTGTATCCTGCTATGTAGAGGCTTTTCTCTTTTTGTGGCCCTATGATTGAGTTGGCCGTGTATTTGCTTCAGAACATGTTCTCTTGTTATGACATGTCCCACCACATCTTTTACATGTCATCTTCATTCAACTCCTTGCTATTTTGGTGCCTGTAGATAGTTCTACTTGCGAGCTTTTTCTCAGCTTCTATGGTCTACCTGCATGTTTCTTCTTTAGAGGTGGATTCAGAGGATGTTTCACCAGCTCTGGCCACAACTCAGGACCTGACATTGGTTAGATTACTGGGCTATAGGACCTCAGGTGTGCTTCTTTCCTATAGTATACATGTACATACTCATATATGCCAATGTTTCTCAATAGCATACAAGACATTGTATGCGCACAAGCATGGACGGATCTATGATTTTTTGTAGGGGGGCTGACAGTACTTAATAAAGCCAATGTAATAAAATGTACGTGTATTAAAAAAAACTCATTAAAGAACATTATTTATTTAAGTCGTTCTTGACGAGGATTTGAAACATAATATTCATGTATAACAGAATCTAAATCGATTTTCTCAGCAAGTTCTATTTCTATAAAAAGTATCATACAATCAGCAAGAAAGTTATCCTCCATTTTGCTGCGAAGTGTCATCTTCACATGTTTCATTGATGAAAATGCTCGCTCAGTGCTTGCGGTAGAAATTGGTAATGTCAATACAAGAAGAATCAATCTAGTCACCATAATGTAACTTTCCGATCTTCCATTCTCAGTCAACTGTCTGCATAACTCAATAAGTGTGGATACATGAAATCAAGGCTCACCCTTCATATCTAACTCATAATGTGTTAACTCAAATTGTAACGTATTAATATCTTGTTTTGAACCACTTTTTCTGAAAGCGACGGGCTTGCTTTTTTCCTTCTATCCTTGGATACTCGTTAAGCTTCGACTGATAAGGTCCAACTTTTATATATGAAATTCTAATCTCATCTCGTAGATTGACGGGATTCTCAAACATTTGCTTTCGTTTTTCTGGATCCCGTTCAATAGTAGTACATGATTGCAATTTAAAAATTGAGACGGATGGATGTTCAATTTCTGGATATGAAATTGGAGGGGCTTGTATAGGAGTTGAGACAGACGGGTGTTCAATTTCTGGAGATGTACATATGCTTTCATTAGATTGCCCCGTCTTTTTAAAGAATGAAAATATCGTCTTTACTCTCTTTGATGAATGTTGAGCTTCCATTTGTAAATGATGGAAATAGCAAAAAGAATAAATGAAAAGGTTTCGAGAGACGTTCTAAATAATATCTTTTTTCCTATTCCTACCCACAATAATAAAATTTATAGAGAACACATTACTATTCATGCCCAAAATTATTGTATCCTAATCCTATATTCCTATTCCTATCCAAAATTATATTGTATGATATCCTATATTCCTATAATCCTATTCCTGTTCGGATATTCCTACCCAGAAACCTAAAGATCCTATTTCAACGTTTCTCACAAAAATCAACAACAGTCAATAACATTCGAAAGTTGGAAGTAAAAATCAATGAGGGAGATAGAGAATGAAAGTATACCAGTCACGCAGTCACCGGAAGTTCCAGAACAGTGAGGAAAAATCAAGCCCACAGCCGGCAACTTGGCTCCCCCACCTATTGAACACTTAAAAGTTAAATCCTTTCCCTGCAATCATCACATAGCCATCGGCCCATCAAAAACTCTTAAAGACAAACAATGAAATTATGAAAGAAACAATCAACTAACAATAAGAAGAAGAAAAAATAGAACTTGTGGAGTGTGGGAAATGAGAATTGAAAAAGTAGACAAATAAAATACTAAAAAAGCAAGAAGAAATACGAACTTGTGAAGTGTGGGAAGTGTGAATTGCAAATTTAAATATTTTTAGGGTTGAATTGAAATCAAGGACGAAATGCTTCAAACAGATTGAATCATTGAATGAGAATTTGAGTTAAGTAATATCGTTGAGTGATAACTTATAATTGGGCCTTTACCAAAAACCAAAAAAAAAAAAGAAAAAAAAAAAAGAAGTAAACCTGGGCTACAACTTAAAAAGGAATTGGGCCTGCACCAAAAAAAAAATAAAAAATAAAATAAAATAGAAGTTGTAAATCTGGACCGGGCTACAGCCCGATCCAGCCCCCCCATCATTCCCTACGCACAAGGTATTCCATAAATATGTCATTTTCTACCTGCACATTCATGCTTCATTAGGTCCACACTCCATCTTATTCCATCCCTATTGCTATTGGTCACCTCAAACTTTTCACTTCCAGCATAGTCAGCCTTTAAGAACTTTGCATCTGCCTTTACTTTCTCAACAATACTCATAACTCTTAAGACCAAAAACATGATCCCATCTTTGTGCAGCTTTCCTTTTGGCATTTATCCTAGCATTTGTTGATGTTTTATCTTCTCAAGCATTGATATAATAGGCTTTTCTCTTGCAAACAATATGGAAGAGTTGAATGCCACACATAAGTTATTTAGTAGGATGTTACATTTTGAATAATCCTGGAATTGTGATCTACTCCACTATGATGCTAGTTTCTCATTGAACTATTTAAATGCTGCTTCATTCGTATCTTTCATCTCATTCATTGCACTTCTCCTCTTTGACATTGTTGTTGCCCTTGATGCAGTCCAAATCATGCTCTTCATAGTCCGTCCCTTATGCACTAAGGTGAAATTGTTGTATAAATGTCTTGCACAACACCTATGCTCAGCACCCTCACATATAAGATTTATGGAGTCTACCAAGCTCTTTTGTTTGTCAGAATTGAATGTCTAAGCCTTGACATTATACATCCCAATATCAAATGTCAATAGTTCTAAGAACCATTCCCAATTTATTTTGTTCTCCTCATCTACCACAACCTAAGTTATAGGAAATATATAGCTATCTGCATCAATACCTACTGCAGCCAACAACTGCCCACCTTGTGCACTTTTTAGGAAACATCCATCCAAACCAATCACATTCCCACACCCACCTCTAAAACCTTCTTTTCAAGCCCTTAAACATATGTATAGTCTTTTGAATGTATGACCCTGCCATTTTTGTCCAACAAAATTAGTTCTTTTCAACTTCTCACCATAGTCCCATGGGATCTTGTACTGTTCAGCCACAATTTCATTCACAACTTCTGCACATTTAGCTCTTGTCCTATAAAATTGATGCTTAGAGATCTCATACATGCAATCCTCGTTTACTATTTCTATAAAACTATTCATAGACATTTTTTGATCAGATTTGAACTTCTTTATATACTTTTTTGCGAAGTAACCAATATACACTCTTCTATTATGCCACACCATTGTGCATGTATGTTAATCTCTAAATGTGTTAATCTTGAAACTTTTATCTAGTTTCTGGTAGGCATATAAAATTTATGGACAGTTATCTTGACATTTGACTCTTAGTCTTGTTCCTTCATTCTTTATTTATGTGACCTATCTTGCATTTTTAATTAAATAATGTACATCTGCATCTCTTAATGTCTTTATGTTGTCGAACTTCATGCCTGCAGGATTAAACCAAGGCTCAGTTCTATTTGGATTCAAATAGTTTAGTTTTAAATGATATGAACATACAACAAACATAAAATTTCTTCATCGTACCTATTTGAAATTTTGGATCGTACATGTCCCTAGCAGGATTAAACCAAAGCTCATTCATAGCTCTTGAAGAGCCATCAACTTCTCTAGTATCAATTGGAATGCTTCTAAGATCATTTGACTCATCATTGTCTTTTCTATCACTATCTACCTACCCTGTTGTACCTTCATGTTCTACTCTCACATTTCTATCACCAATATTAAAACCCTCAGAAAACCTGAAGAATGTATCTTTATCATAATATCCTACATGCACATCATTCTCCTGCTCATAATTTGGATCACTAAACTCCTCCATTATGCCTTTCTCAAATTCAAATTCCCTATTTCATTCTCTAGTATCAGTATGGTCCACATTTTCATCAACAAGGGATGCATCATCATGTGGTGCATCTGCAAGGGATGCAGGAGAAGGAAGTGCATCTGCAGGCGGTGTATCAACATGAGGTGAAGTAGCGGGGCTTCATCAATATGGGATGCATCAACATGTGCCTTTTATTGTATTGCAGCAGGTAACTCATTTAAAGGTGAACTAGGTGACTTATTTTGAGGTGAAGCAAGTGTCTCATTGTGATCTGCAGCAGGTGCCTCTTCAATGTGATATGCAACATGTACCTCATTATAGTCATGCAGGTCAACCACCGGTTCTTCACCTATAGGTTGATCATCCATATTATCATCACATGCATGTACATGATCTTTTGCATGTAAGTCACTCAATTCAACTGAAGAAGAAGTGGGTGCATTTGCAGGTGGTGTATCAACATGGGGTGCAGCAGTAAGGGCTTCATCAACAGGTGATGCATCACCATGTACCTCATGTTTTACTGTAGCAGATGACTTATTTAGAGGTGAAGCAGGTGCTTCTTCCTTATGATCCGCATGTACATGATCTTCACGTACATGTAAGCCACTTACTTCACCTGCATGAACGTGAACAAAAATCCCTACGTCCACTTCTATTTCATCAATTGTACCGTTACTCTCAGCCTCATCCACAACACACAAGTCATCATCCTCTAGAAAATCATCATAAACCTCCATAGCATAGTATACATTATACTCAAACTGTTTGTCAACATCTACTTCCCTTTTTTCTTCCACATTTTCCAACAACTCATCAGTGTAAACATTAACTACTAAAATATCATGTCCTACTTTGTCATCCCATGACAATTCTAACACTTCAACTACTGGCACACACCACATCTTAGCAAGTTTATTCTCACCAAGTAATCTAACTACATTCATAAAGTCTGCATCTTTCACCAACTAGAACGATACCTCACTCAATCTCTTATTTTCAATCTTATACATACACACACACACACACACACCCCTACCTTATTTTCTCAAAATAACCAGCATTTTCATAGCACTGTCGAGGTGAAATCTATTAAGCCAATTAGGGTACACGTAGTCTAGATAGACTATCTTCCTATACTCGTATACAAAATTTCGCATCTTTGTGATTAATACACCACCTAATGTAACTTTATGATGAAATAACTTGAATTTTCCTTTGGACAAAAAAAAAATCATAACAACAAACCGAATAGAAATGTGAAATCGCACAAATAACCTTTCAAGAAGAGAGAGACTTGGAGATAACCGAATAGCGTGAAAATGCATTGAAAATAGCACTTACAGGCCAAAAGAAAACAAAACAACATCGTTTTACATCCGTAATGTGGTAAAAATAGGGAAAACGAATAACAATGTCACGGCAACGAAAAAGTACTCGAACATTTTCGTGAACAATAGATATACTGTGCCTTCTTTTATATTAGTTATGATAAGAAAAAATGTAGCTGCCATTTTCAAATTTACCACAAAATGCACTTTTATTTTTTAGCAGTGGTATCTCTAACTTTTGTCTTCCTAATCGTCCTCCCTATCAATAGATCTCATCTTTTTTCAACACGAAAAGGGCATGTGACAATTTAATGGACCATTAGATGAAATACATCGTTACGAATTACTAGTGTCAAAGGATAGACGACAAAATTGTGAATGAATAAAGGTTAAGTAGGGAGGACACATGGGGAGACGGCGAGGGCATTATCACCCCCTCTCCGACCAGGTTTTTGGAATTTGAGGTGGGAATTCAAAAAATCTTCATTTACCACTATATTTAACTATTTATTTTCATTATTGTTTTTTTATTCTTTTAAATATAATTTAAATTGAAAACATAAAATAAAATATAAAATAATAACATATAAATATTCGTGTATAGTTTGCCTTCCTCAAAAATTGATAGGCATTCTCACCGGAGTCAAAACGCCTCAATACATTCACATTTGCGTTTATACACAAAATATTGCTTTGTTTCCAGTTAGAAAATTCGATCAATCAAGAAATAACTAAACAGCTGTAAATAAAAAATTATTCAAATGACAGAAGATAATTGNCCCCCCCCCCCCCCCCCCCCCCCCCCCCCCCCCCCCCCCCCCCCCCCCCCCCCCCCCCCCCCCCCCCCCCCCCTCTCTCTTAAATTCCACACAAGTTTGTCTTATTTTGCCCCAGTTTCAGTTGAATCTTCGTGTATCGTGCATAATTTTCTAATTTTATTTGAAAGAATGGTTTTATGTTCCTTCCTCTATTTATTGCGTTGAAAATAGTTTGTGTAATGATTTTCTGGTTTATCAATTGGTTATATTTTATGTTTTAGTTGAATTTTTAGATGCTTCTGAGGTTGGGGAATGTTTGAATTTACAGTCAGTTAAAGGGCTTTCACGGTGTTGTTATTTTTCTAGACATAAATCAAAGCAAACTAATGATTCAGTCACCACTCAAATTATTGAAGTGAGAAACTCGGAGAATAATTTAAATGACTTGCCATCGTTCTTGTAAGTGGTTATGGTTTTGCACATAATGTGACAGAGTTGCAACATGAAGTGAAAATATGGAAAATGCCTAAATTGATTATAGATTATATCATCGACAACTTGAGCTATAGGGACTCGATTAACTTGCTGCATTTGTCAGTTTGACATATATTTTGCATAAAAAACTATGTTTTCTTGATCACAATTCTGTTTCTTTTTAACTTTTCGGAATAAAATTTGTAGAAAAAAGAGAAAGTGGGATCAGCCAGACGAGTCAGTAGTTTCAGCTGGAGTAGCATTACCAGGGATTCTTCCATTGGCAAACCTTGGATCTCTTGCCAGGATAACGCCCACTGTCTCCCCAGTATCGGGTGCTTCTATCG
>CAIGRF010023242.1:44647-58114 GCA_903798235.1 Fraxinus ornus
TCTCTCTCTCTCTGAAGCATAAATGAATTACTTATTATAAATTTCTTGTTTAATCGGTTTATTTTTTCATTTGTAGCCTAACCTCCAAGATGAGATGATAGCTAGAGAAATAGTCATAAATGATGCTGATTCTTCTGTTCGCTATAAGCTCACAAAACGCCAAACACAGGAAGAGGTTCGTCTGGCCTTTATTTTATGTGGTAGATGGGAGTCGAGAAGTTCAATTCCTATTGTTCTGATTTTAGTTGGACCTAGATTGTTGTTTGCTATTAGTTGGCAATTGATAAATTTATCCATTAATCAACAGATTCAAAAGTGCACAGGTGCCATAGTCATAACTCGGTAAGTGGGGCTATATATAATGTCTTCAAGGCTTTTACTTTTAGTTTATCTTTTAATATGAAACACATGTGGAATGCATTCTGTAGAGGAAAGTATCGGCCTCCAAATGCACCGCGCGATGGTGAAAGACCTCTTTATCTTCACATTTCCTCTGGGGCACATGTAAGTGTCTTGAGAACGAGTTTTGCTGTGAGATATGTTTAAAAGGGGAAATAATTCAGATTATTTTTGATATCTCATCTTACTTGCAGGAACTGTTCATTTATGTATGGTTTATAAGTTTTATTTTGTTAGGTTTGGTATTAGTGAAGATGCTTGCTATATATTAAGATAACATGAAATTATTTCATCAAGTTATTAATTATCTAATGAGTAATGGTTCCTGAATCTATGTTGTTCCAAATTAGTGTTATGAAGTCCCCCCCTTCTCTATTTTGTTTGAGATTTGCTTATTTTCCTCACCGTATAACTGTTACTGTCTGTTCTAAGATGCACAAACTATTTTGTTTGACAATTTTCTTTACATATCTTAGGGTGTTGTAAATGTTTATCTATTTTCTGGCTTGTGTTCTATTCCCTCAAATACTCTTTTTGTTGCTTCAGTTGGAGACAACAGCAGAACGGATCAAGGCAGTTGATCTTGCAGCTGCTATGGTGGAAGAAATTCTGAACCAGGGATCTGTGAACAATGGGGTAAAGGTAATATTGAATCCAGAGAGCTACCATAGCTATAAAAGGGGTAAAAAAAACACTTAAGATCACCAAATTTTTAGCTAAATTTGTTTTTAGCTATTTATTTTCTTCTTTTTTATTCCAAATCCACTCAGGTTTCAAATTTATTTCAGTTTGGTCACCACTAAATCGAAACTTTATCTGCAACCAAACTCAAAAGAAATTGAAACTTCAGTTGAGTTTGGAAAAAGAAAAAGTTGAGTGACTAAAATGGAACTTATCTCAAAGTTGGTAGACCTCTAGTGTTTTCACCCGCAAAATTGAGATTATGTTGCGACCAATTGTTTTTGTCTTTACTTCAGGTTAATCCTTTATTGACTGCCTGTGTGTTTTTGGGCTTTGAGGCAAATCCATCCTTGAATATTGCTTCTCGTATTCGTGGTCCAAATGTGAGCTTCTCTTCCTCCCTGTACCTTTCTTTGCCTCATCTTCCATTTTTCTATCATATTTTCTATGTTTTTTGGCCTACACTTTTTTCTTTTTTAAAATTTTGATTGGTAGCGGCGGTGGGGATAATTTCTTGGGCTGGCGGGTGGTGTGTAGAATTCCTATGTTACATAAGATCTCTGTGACATACACACAAGGAGGTTAATTGACTGCTTTTTTCTCTGTCTTCATCCGCCTTTTTTTTTTTTCAAGGTATTGCTGGGGGTGATGACGAGATTACTTTATATAATAGAATATTTCATCAGACGTAACTCTCTCTGTAAGAGGCCAAACTTGTTGAAGGAGTGTGTTAAGGAAAATGTTTCGTTGGTTAATCACAAGTTCTCTATGTGGTTTACAAAGCCGATAATGTCTATGATGATATGTTCAAAAGCACAGATACTTGGAAACTTATTGCGTACCCCCTCTGATACGTATCCAAGTTTGGATACACTTGAACACTCTTCAATACGTACCATATACTTATTTTTAATTATATATATTTTATATTTTTTTGTATTTTCAATATGTATCATATACTTTAGAACACGTGAAGAAGAGTTTTATTAATTTTAAACTGTTTTAAACTTATTATTATATTATTACTGATAATAGATGCCATTTTTTACTTAATAGATAACTATTATTATTATTATTATTATTAATAACTTATTGAAAATAAATAATATTTATTAATTAACAAGGAGAACTTGCACTTTTGTGCACTCTATGAGAATGAATTGAATAACTCCACAATAAGCTGAAGAATTGATTTTTATTCATCTTTTATCAAGAAAATTAATTAATTATTCAAGAGGAGAATAAATAATGTGGAACATTGTCAGTGACTCATTTGATACTATTGAAGGTGTTGGGCTACTTGAGTCTATTAATTTATCATGAGCCAGAGTTAGAGAGTAATTTTTAATAGTAATGAAGAAGTTGGTGGTGATTTTGAAGAAAATGAAATTGGGAGAATTAAGGATTAAGATAAAATGATTTAGTATTTTATTTTGTTTTTATTGTCAGGCTTCTATTTTTTTTTTTAATAATAATAATGAAATTATGTTAAATTTTATATTTGACTTATTAATAGATATAGAGATAGGAATGATCTAATGAGCAACGGTGCCGATTTTATGCTAAGCAGTGGTGACTTGATATATTAATTTATTGGGCGATATAAACTTATGTTGGGTCTCAACATTATTACATGTAAGGGACGCAATTTTCCCATCCCAGAAAACCAGGAAATACTGAGATAATACATCTTATGCTTAGAATCTGAGTTACACTATGAGGCTTCCATGTAGGAGACTGGGTGTTCATTAAACCTTAAATGAATTTTTCTCAGAGGATCAAGCACGTCAATCAATAACTGTGCATACATAACATAAATTTGAATGATTCCTTTATTTCTGTTCATTAAATCTTTTTGCAAAATTTCGTTGAAAATTTCACCCATGGTTTCTTATGTCAGCAGCAATGATCTATACTCCTCATGTTTGATAGAAATATTTTAAAAATAAAATAAAAAATACAATTGAAGTTTCATATCAGTTCTCCTTTTCTCTTAGCACTTACAAGAGGGAATTGGGGAGTTACACTTCTTATTCATCCCTTGTATAGGTGTCCATTTCCAAAAAGCATGGCTTGGAATAGTTTTGTGGTAGCTCTGTTGAACTTATTCCTCGGTGATGGCGTGATGCACATCACTTTATTCTTTATTATCAGTGCAATAGTAAACTCACAACCGAATGCTTCCATTATAAATTTTTTGATTAGGATCTCAAATCTATTAATATAGGTATGGCTCTGATAAACTATCGACACTGTTATATCTCTATTGAAAAACTGGGCTTCTCTTGCGTGTGGTAATGGTCTCGTGGCTCTCATCTTACTAGTTCAAGCCATCTTCCATCCATTGATCTTCAATTGTTCAGCTGTTGCTTCTTTCCTCTTTTCTGTATTTTTTAAGAACGCATGATACTTCTTGTTGACTTAATATTAACGTTTGTTATTGTGATAATGGGAGATTCTAATGTTTGAAGCTTTCTCTGATATCTCCATTCAACTCGGAGAGATTCTTTTGTGTTGCTGCTGGTTGGCTTTTGTAAATGCAGGACCAGTATGTAAACCATATTATGAGCGAAACAGGAACAACTGTCTTACTAAGAGGACGTGGTTCTGGGAATTCTGAAAATGCACTGGGCGAAGGTAGTCTTTTGTAGTATATCACTTTCGTGTTGTGCTATTTGGTTGTCCTGATCTTTGTTAATATTTTTATTGCAATTGCTCTACTTGTAGAAGCACAGCAACCATTGCATTTGTTGTTGTCGAGCAATGATCCAATTAGTCTTGAACGTGCAAAACTTTTGGCTGAAAATCTTTTGGACACGATAAGTGCAGAATGTGGTGCCTCTAGGTAATGAGATTTGTTTATACTGATGTATTAAAAAAAAAAAAAATAGACATGTAAAATGATCATAGATTGAAAGAAGCTTGCATGCCTCATTTCAATGGAATCCGGTTCTTCTTGTAACAGGTACAATGCGGTTATTAGCTATTAGCTTTTACTGGATTTACATAAATATGTTTATATCATGTAATTTTTAACTTTACAATCTCTAGGTGTGAGACACTCTTGGTTTTTAAAGTGTACTTGTGTGCCTTGGTTTATGAATCCCAAATCCATCCTTCAAGAATAATTTACATATCAAAGGAAAAATAAGCGACAGTGCTAATTGATCAAATGATCAAAAAATGATTGTCCCATTAAGCACATACATACAAAGAATGGATGTGGATTTCTTTTATTCTTCATTTTTTTAGAACAACTAAAAAAATTCAATTTTTTCTGTGCTTTAATCTCTTCTCTATGTCCTCTGTGCATCTTTAAGGACTTGATATCTTGTATATTTTAGACCCCAAGCCATTTCTTACTCCACAGGATAACTTATGGCCTCTTGCATCTCTGTATTTACAGGTCTTCTTCATGTAAAGTGTATGTTGCTGTCCCACCTCCACCTCAGTTGCTGGGCGAAGTCCAAAATTCTGGGAATGAGTCGATTGTGAAAGAACGGGCTGCTTCCAGTTTCACTTCTTCAGCTGGTGCGACTGATGATGCTTCTCATGGAGCAGAATTGCAATCTATGGGGTTTTCAAATCCAGGAATGCCTCAGGCTAGCACTGTTTGCCATCCTCGTTCTTCGTTGATTGGTGGAACAAGCTATATTGGTTATGAAGAGATATATCCCCAAGCTACGCCTTTGCAACAAGTTGCCTTAGCCCTTAGACAGTCAACTTCTCCTGTTACTGCTACAGTTTTTCCTTCAACAACATCTGCAAACGCAAAATTACCTACAAAGGTGGGCCCCTCTGAGGAGAAGCACCCCCCTCGGAGACGGAAGTTTCAGGAATTATCCATTGCTGCAACAGGGCCAGCAAATTCCCATCAGGTATCTGTGATTACCGTGTTTGAGACTAGACATAGTTTTCACTTCTTTGGGGACTGGGGTGAAGATTTTCCCTTGCTGTCATATGACTAGCACTAGGTGTTTTATTTCAAACAGTTGTATTAATCATATATTTACCTAGCAACAAAAATTGGAACAATATTATGATGTTTATCCTGATGAATAGCATTGGGTTTGAACTTCTTCAAGTTTCTGATTAGAGGAACCTAACTAGTATTATTTTATTGGTCTACTTTTCTTTTTCATCGTCTGCTGAAGGAACTCACAAGGTAGTTAAACACAAACCTGATAGGCCCCAATCTACGTTAATATTTCCATTTGAGTTAATTAAAGTAGGGGGAGGTGCAGTTTTGGAAGTTTATGTAATTTGGAGAGTAGTATGGGAGAGAGTTGAGCCTCTCAAATGCTTGACTACGCTTCGTAATTTCTTTTCAGTTTCCATTGCAATTCAATTCAGTACAAAATTTAGTCTCAGTAAATAGAAATACAAATTCATTTACTGTTCTTATTCCCTGTTTCCATATTAAAATCTGCAAAACCAGTCGGAAGCTTAATAAAATCATGGACTATTCTAAGCCTTTGGGATAGTTAACTTTGAGTAACTAACTGTAGCGTGTAGGAATTGTTTGAGGGCATGCCATGCAATTCTTATGTGGTTTGAAGTTGGCCAATTAGGGGATTAACTGACTGAAATTTGAAATAAACAAAGAGAGTATAGCTTGTTAGTTTAGCTCTCCTAGCTGTTTTTATTTAATCCCTGGTGAAAGTTGATAGTGTACGGCTGGAAGTTGCATTTTCATTTGGTTGAAGACACAATTGTTATAATCTAAAACGCTATCAGTGAAGCATTTTTTAGGGTTCCCCTTGGGGAGGGAGTGGATTGGCTTGCTCTCCCCTTTTTCTTTCATTTTAAATTTGTTTTTCTTTCATTTTAAATTTGTGAATATGCCATAATTGATGTATCCTTTCAATATATTTGAACAAGCCTTCTGTTTAATTATCTGATACTCCAGTGTTATGCCCCTCTGCCCTCTGCAGCAAAAGAGGTACTTGTTTCTCTGTTATCCTGTGTAATGGATATTCTAAGTTTCTGACATGGTAAATACATTACGTTATCTCTAATAGACTTGGAGGAGAACTGGTAGCTGAGGATTTAATTTCGTGAGTGAACTGCCTACGTGACTATGAAGTTGTTTAGGGAAGCCACTGCTTTCAAGTGTCATGCAGGCAGCCAAAGCTAAAACTGATAATCTTGTCTTGGTTTCAATAAATATGTTTTGGGACTATATAGTTAATAAACAGCAGCTAACTTTCTGTTAGACGGCATGATTTCATGGTTTTAGTGATTAATTTGAAAATAGTAGATAAAGGCTGCTGCTTGGTGTATTGTTTTGCATTTTCTATCAGTCCCTTGCGTTGTATCTTGAGGATTTTTAGTGATGTATAATTTGTTATTTTATTGTTGGTACTGGTTGATCCACACTACTATATTATTGTTTGCACCACTCATGCCTTGAACGGACAATAGGTTATGTTAATTGTTATTTCTCTTTATTTTGCAAGTCAATGTACGTACTTGATTTTCTGCACTAGGTGTGTATTTAATAACTCCTATGGAATCCTTTAAACTTTTTTCTATCTAAATTAAGATTTAGTCATGCTATTATTAATAAATGAATGCACTGTTATTTCAGTCCTGATGTTTATTACTTCTTATTCCAGGTATTTTCTCTGACCTTGTATGAAGCTTACAGGCTGATATCCACAGGGTTCTCTGACATGGAAGTGCATGGGATGGCTGCATGCTGTTCCATTGCTTTTCTTTCATGCCGAATCAGGATTTGTGATCTTTATTTTTAGCTGATCTGTTATCTGTCTGCATAAAATTCGTTTGAGCACCTGTTTCTGCTTTAGTTGTTTCCAACTGCTAATTGTACTGTTAAAACTTAAAAGACATCTTTCTAGGTTTCAATTCTTCCACCTACTGCTACCTTTTCTTCCCACTGTCTTTGGGATACTAGAAGTTATATGTGAGCCACGAATAACAGAATATATAACACAAACACACATTGAATGGTCCATATTGTCTATAGAGTGAAGGGGAGCATAGTCTAAAGTTCTATTTATAATTGCAATTTCTGTGCCATATCGTAGTCTGAGTACCTTCACCCCACATGTATGTACTTTTGCTTATATTTCAGATGCAGAACTGATGAAGACTTGCAAGGTTTTATAAAGTTGTTCTTTTCCCAGATATTATGGCACCATATTATATTCTAACTTTAAGGGATATTGTTAAACGTTTCCCAGAATAAATTACAGGGATCAGAATTTCAAATGCCACGTGAACTAACATCACATGTAGGTGCAAAAGACATGTCATTTATGCCTGCTCCAAGGAAGTTGATCCGGCCATCCCCTGATGTAATTCCACCAACCCCTCCCAAGAATGTGCCACCACCATCTCCTCCCAAGAGCATGCCTCTACCCCCTCTCAAGAGCATGCCTCCACCGCCGCCTCCGCCGAAGTTCAATTCAACTCCTAAAATTCATGAGACCAACAGCAATCTGCATAACTCAAAACCTGGACCCATCCCTGGTACTTCCACTGTTGCTGCTATATTATTGTTCCTATAAGAATTTTTTTTTACGTGGCTTCTTGAGCATATGCTGGGGAAAGTTCCAACATATGAAACATTTCTTGTCCCATGCTTTTCTATCTACTAGCGGCAGACGAAATCTGTGGTGCCTTTATCTGTTTATTTAATTTACTTCTTCTTTTTGTTTGTTGGTGTAGAAACTTTAATCAAGCTTATGGAATACGGAGATGATGATGATGACGACAATCTCGAGGAAACCTTCGAGGAGCCCTCTAAGAGCCTTTCAAGTGCACCTAAACCATTTTGGGCTGCCTGAAATATGTTCGTCCTTTCGCCAAGCACTGGCACTGACTGGCATGAGACCTTTGTAAAAGTATATTTTCTTCGTCTTGAGCTTTGACTGCTGGAATAATATTTGTAGAAGGATAAATTATCCGTTGCTGATATTATATTTACAACTACTTGCTCTCCTTCAATTGAGGTAGTTAATTTTGAACCCTAGTGGTTTTTGGCTGCTGCAAGGACAGGGATATGTACATTTTGTACATGTATGATGGAACGACAAGGAGACGCGTGTCTGACACAAAATGTGTTGGACATGTCAAGACGTAATTTTTTGATTACGTATTAATGCAGCACATCGTCAAGTTGATTAAAATTTGTAAAAGGATTGTAGAGAATCTCCTAGAACGTTTTCATTTGCAATATAATCACATATATATTGAAAATCGAAGAAAATCTCATATTTGAAACCTTTTGTGTAAAAAACCTCATGCTGTTAACATAAGATTTTTGGTTAAAAATAGTAAAAAAAATGTCAAAATTAAAAATAAATAATTGTAATTTTAGTACCCAAACTTTTATTTTTTGACAAATGAAATTTCCCACAATGTCAAATCTTTAAAACTTTATTTTTCATACTACCCCCACTTCATCTTCTTCCTTGAAAATAATTTTTTTTTCCCGCATAAAAACCGATTAAATTAAGATAATTTGGATCTTGAATCAAGTTTCAGCATAGTTTGTGAGTAGCCCCCATACAATTACAACCCAATTCAATCAAAATCTAAGGATGGTAAAAAAATTCATTCAACCCAATACTTGTGGAGTCCCGCCCCGAATGGGGTGATGATCACCCATCTGACCGAGTAAATGGGGCGGGGATGGGGCGATGGTCACAACTCGAAGTGGGAACGAGATGGGTATGAGAAACATAGTTTCCGCCCGCTACATGTCCTTTTTAAAGTTAATTTTAAATTTAAACTTTTTTATCAAACAAAAATAATAGATTTATCGTCATTTTTAAAGAAAAGAATATAAGTTGTTTTTTAACAAATTATTAGAAAAGTAATAATATTTACTAACTAAAGACATAAAAAAATAACAACAAAAAATAAAATAAATAAAAAATAGAAAGAAAAAAAGAAAAAATAAATGGGACAGGCGCCCACCCCACCCCGATCCCGATCCCGCCCCAAACCCGTCCCATCCCGATTTGACGGGTTATGAAGATAGGGTAATGTAACAAAAATATCCAAGACGGGGTGGAAATGACCGACTCGTCTCATACCCGCTCTATTACGATCCTTATCAAAAGGGTGGTTATATTACTGCTACAATAATAATTTAGCACACCACAATATTCTTATTTACTTAACTAACCTAAAATGACATAGACATCCTATCTATTATCCACTCATATATTTATTCATTCCATTACGATCATCCGTACACTACAAAAGATATATGTAACTCCTATTTAAAAATACAAATGCAAAGTTCATACATTAAAAGATTCAAACCACCACAATTATGTTTTATCTCGATTATGATATGCATAAATTCTTGAAATGCAATTAAGGAGAAGTATTAATCAAAACTAATAACCAGATCAAATACCATGACAAGCAGAATACAAATGCCGATTGAATTCGCTACCAGCTCCATTCAAGTCAACGACAAGGCCCAGATATCAAACACTACCGGCCAAGAAAGATATTGCCCTATGTTGCCGCCTCCTCCTTTCCTCATTACTCCAATTGTTTAATGTGCATTATGCTGTTTTTTTCCTTTTAGCCAATGGGGGTGGGAGAATTGGTGTAGAGCCGAAAGAAGGGAAATGTACAACACATTTTTTATTTTTTAATGTAGTTAGGAAAAATTAAAATGGGTGGAATTGTGGTGCAAGAAATAATATTTGTGGTGATAATATAATTATCCTTTTTAGTTATTTTTGGATTTGGTCTATAATTATAAATTTTTTGTGATGTATATATTAAAAACATGTTTTAATTGTAGCGTGATTATAATGTGGTGCAGAAAATAAAATTTGTTGTGGTAATATAATCACCCTTGTCAAAATCCCATTGAATTCTTCATCTCATCGACCTCAATCGCAATTTACATTTTCTTCCGAGCTCAATTGACAAATTCTAAAGTCTCGAATCACTCTTTTTTCTTCTAAATTGTTCTGTATTGTCTGTTCCAACTCCTCAGATTCTAGGTCAATCTCTTCTGAGTCAAATTTGCCGGGCAGTTGAATTTCTGTTGGCGAATGACCTTGGCCCGTTTAGAGATGCTGCATTTTTCTGGCCATCCATCAACCGCGGCGACAGAGGAGGTAGAAGACTGCCGTGTGCGGTTATCGTCTAAGTTGGTGTCGGAAAAGCGAAAGCTGCTTCCGTCTGTGGTGGTCTCGCTGTTGCATGCCATAGAGGGTCTCCTCCTCCACCGTCTTCGGCGGCATCGCTGACACCAAATATCAGTACCAGGGGCGGGCGCAGACCAAAAAAGTTAGGGGGGCACAATCGAACTTGTAAAGAAGTTGAGAGAAATTTTACACTCGAAAATTTACGTAAAAAAAAAATCATACCCCATGTAATTTTGCATCCAAAAATTTACATGAGATATGACTTTTTCGGACGTAAAATTTCGGAAGTTTTTTATGTCATATTTCATATAAAGTTCCCTAATAAAATGATGAAAATTACATTGAGAAATTTGTATCGCAAAAATAGTAAATGTTAATGAAATAATTGATTTTTTTTGAAAAAATGCGAGTTAGACGTTTTTCTTTAAGACTCACGTTTAACTATTTTCGATATCTATTTGGACTATTCGATATGTCCATAATGTAGTTCTCGAAATAAGGTTTGAGATGACATAAGCAATTTGTAGATTCGATTAGCGTACAATCGTCGAAGAATTTTTAAAATTAGCATGTTATCGAAATTCAAATTTATTGTGATTTTGCCCCTGTTTGGTGGAAATTAAAATCAAATTTTTAGTAAATTTTGATAAAAGTTAAAAAAGTTATGAATTCCATGAAATATATTATTAAAATTAATTGTTAACTTTGATTTAGATTAAAATTTAGATTTCAATCGATATCAAACACGAATTTTTTTTTTTTAAAAAAAAAAAAAAATCAAAATTTGGGCGAGGGGCACGTGCCCCCCTAGGATCCCCTGTGTCCGCCCCTGATCAGTACCATGACTACCAACACAAAAATTTGTATCTACATTCATGGGGGTAGTCTCTATATTTGACAATTTGACCCCAAATCAGTCTTTAGTACGTAGAGAAAAGGGAAAGTTTTATTCATCGAGATTCATCATAGAAAATGTAGGTTAAAAACTAAGTTGGGAAGAAAATGAAACAGTAAGTTACAAACACAGTATATGTGGCTCTAAATGATAGGTTAAATAAAAGGTAAAATTAAATGACTTATTTAATTTCACTTATCATTCAATGCCACATTAACGTCACCTAGACTATGTTTGTAACTCCAGTGGAGATGAATAACATTACTCAAATGAAATAGGGTGAAAAATAAAGTTTTAAAGGGTTGAGATTACGGGTGGTACGAAAAAAAAAAATTGGGTATAATTTGTAAAAGGATAAAAAGTTTCGATATTAAAATTGCAATTATTACTTTTTAATTTTGACATTTTTACTGTTTTTAACGAAAAATTTGATGGCAATGGCATTTTTCTTATAAAATGTTTCAAATATGAGGGTTTTCTACGATTTTCAATAGGTAGTGAGTATATTGCAAATAAAAACGTTTCCACTGGCGGATCTACAGTAGGGCCTAGTGGGGCACGTAACCCACTAGGTTTTCAAGTATTATTTTTATTTTTTTTTTTTTTAAAGGAAGGAAAAAGACTTCAAAATCAAAACCGTAGCCCCGCTCCTTGTTTCACGTCTGGCTCTCCATCCTCTCTCCCAAGTCTCACCGTCCCAACTCCCATACGACACGCCGACACACAGCCACCCACAGCCACGGCGACGGCATCGCATCAATCTCGACTCTGTCTCTCCCGCACCCGCATCGCAGCCCTGCTCCACCCGTTCCATCTTTCCCTCCTCTTTCAGCTCTCTCGGTCTCCGTCTCCCTAACAATCCTGGTTGTTGCTACTCGCCTGCTCTGGTGACGAGGTAAGTTCCGTCGGTGCCTACTGATTTTTTTAGGGATTCTACAATTAATACGAAGTAGCTGGAGAGAATCTTGGGAATGGGAAGAAGATTTGCCCCTAGTTTGAAAAGAAAAGGTTTTTCATTGCGTAAATGGGGGAAACCATAAGCAACTTGGGCATCCATTCCTGAATAACATCACATGATAACGTTATCAACCAGCACTCGATAAACTTAACAGAAGGAAGGGGAATTAATTCAAATGTATACCTTTGTTAAAATAATTTTAAAAGATTCCCTGATAACAAGAAACCTTCTTCGGCAACTCCCCTTCAACTTCCAGAACATAAACATAGTAAATTAGACAAGTTAATTGTCCTCAATCAATAAATGATAAATTTAATAGACAGGGTTTTATCATGTTGCGTTGTCTTTATACTTGTATCAATAATCAATATTGTGAAATGCATTTAAAATTTATAAACATTTTGACGTACATAGTAATGAGTAGAAAAACATGTTAATTTTGGAATATCATCAGAATTTGGTTCGTGAAAATTCTATGTAAGATGTGGGCTATTTTACTGCATAGAACACTAATAATTGGAGCATACTACAGAAGTTAACTTAGTTCCAATCTTTATGCAGACGGTTAACAGCAGTCTTCGGGGATCAAATAGATCACAAACTTTATTGCTGACCTAATTTCAGCCACATACCTGATCAAGAGGTGTCTTTTCTGTTGCCTTGAGAGAATAAGGTATCTCCAAGTCCACCCCAACTGGCATTGATATTAAGACATGCCAATTGCTCCGGTGACGAGGTAACTTAATGACTTACTGTGATTGGTTTTTCTTTTTTCTTTTTTTTATTAGTTATGGACAGATACTTTAAACGTAAGTCTATGCTTTCTTGTGATGAGCAAAATACTGACAAAAGGAATGTTCGAGACAAAAGTGATAAAAGTAATGTTGATGTTGATGTTGGAGAAGTTGGGGATATTGAAAGAGTCGGGGATGTTGATGTTGGAGAAGTTGGGGATGTTGGAGGAGTCGGGGATGTTGATGTTGCAAATTTTATCGTCGATCCTGGATTGAGAGTTCCAATACAGAATTATGATGTTAAAGATTGAGACGTGATTCGAAGAACGTACGTGCAAAGGGGTCATTGTCAGCCTCGCAATCATGCGTTTCCAGCCATGAGAATGGGTAACAAAGAGAGGCGATTTTGTGTTTCGTGGTATGATGAGTATCCTACCTGGTTGGAATATAGTGTAGCGAAAGATGCGGTTTTTTTTTTTATTGCTATCTTTTCAGTTTGAGTGAGAGTTCCTTTATTGATGGATTCTCAAATTGGAAAAAGAAAGAACTGCTTAGAAAACATGTTGGAGCTTCAAGAAGTGCACACAATCAGGCTCGAGTCAAATATAAATCATTCAAGAATCAAGAGCAAAGTATTCGATCATGTCTCGTTAA
>CAIGRF010023362.1:4932-20272 GCA_903798235.1 Fraxinus ornus
GAAAATGAAAATGAACAGCTACAAATTTTAGAGAATGTACGAAATGAACTTCACTAATCAAACCAAAGCTCCAATTTGCCTGTTTGGTTCGACGTCGTCCAGGATTCAAGAGGCTGGAACCAGTGACAAATACAATTCGGTAAAGCGAATTGCTGGTAACGGTTGATCAAATAAAAATTTTCAGTGAAGCTTCAATCCTTGCACTGCTTGTGTAGTATCTTCAGTAATCTTGTTAGCTTGAATGGTGCTTATTACATTTCCAATGTTATTACATATATATATATATATATATATACATATATATATATATATGATGTTGAAATTAAAGTTTTGGAATACTATACTTTCCTAGTATATTTCACTAGAAATATATTAACGTGGAAAAGAAACTAACCAATTTGATGTGAACAAGCTGATTAATATAATACATGTAATAAAGCAAAAAACAGAATACATACATACGACATTAATTATTCGCATAATAAATAAATTTATAAAGGACAACAAATGGGAACACTGATCATGTTTGGCTTAGCTTAAAAAATAAGCCAGTTTTCTTTTGTAGAAGAAGCTAAGCCGCACATGCTCGCCACAATTGATTGATCTTTAAATCATTACGCAAACCTAGAGCAGCCATTCGCTAAGCCACAAGGGCGTTTATTGAAATTCGCGTTCGAATTTCCAATACAGCTATTGTATACATCTGCATTGCAGACGGGTTTGGTCGGCTTGAAAACTTGGTAACCGATCTGTTGAGCCAAAATCCTTCTGTTTATTTCTGATTCCGTCAGAAACTCTTCATTTAACGGAATGCAGTCACCAATCGTGGAACCATTGCACTTGGTGGCGCTGGCAGTTGTGGTGGTGCTTTCGCCAAGGATAGCGAGAACGCCCACAGTAAAGTAAAGGAAGTTCATGTCTCTCTTCAAAGAAATCTCAAAATAATATTGATCCATTTAACAGAAGATGAAGACAATTTATAGATAAATTCATAGTTTTGGATAAGAAATTAATGGCTATTCCTCCTTAAGAGCCCATAAATGAGCAAGTTGATTATAAGGACAGTGAAAAAAAGACGTGATCACATGCTCAAGTTTTTGTTGAAAGGACGACTATCACTATCGCCTTTTCAAAAAATTGTCATGTTTTGCCACCTTGCTATTACATTTATGTGACATAGTCGAAAATGAAAATGAAAATGAAAATGAACAGCTACAAATTTTAGAGAATGTACGAAATGAACTTCACTAATCAAACCAAAGCTCCAATTTGCCTGTTTGGTTCGACGTCGTCCAGGATTCAAGAGGCTGGAACCAGTGACAAATACAATTCGGTAAAGCGAATTGCTGGTAACAGTTGATCAAATAAAAATTTTCAGTGAAGCGTCAATCCTTGCACTGCTTGTGTAGTATCTTCAGCAATCTTGTTAGCCTGAATGGTGCTTATTACATTTCCAATGTTATCCTGGAAAAAAAAACACACACACGTACAAATTTAATTAATCATTGTAAAAGATCGCAACAATGGTGTTCAAGACTGATTATAGAGCAAAACCATAAGCGTCAAAATAGGAAAATAGACAAAAACAAAATAATCAATACCCTCCAAGTTGCAAGTTTTGTTCGAAGTGCTTGCCATTGATTCTGCCCAAATACGCGCTCCTTGCACCGACTGCACTCACGGATTAGTGTAATCAACAACTTTAAATAATTTTTACCATCAGGTTTTATACAACTTTCAAAATTACTTTCGGTCAAAACACGTTCGTGATTTTTAAAAACTCTGTTTATTTGAATTTCGGGACAAAAATATTACTTTCTTTGACTGCAAGTCTATACTGTCAAAAAAATTCACTTTTTTTTTTTTATTCTAAGGACGTTCAAACTTGCTCTCCTAACAGGAAGGAGGGAGGGAGAGAGAGAGAGAGAGACCACCTCACAACTACTACTTGATTCATTTGATCAATTTTACAGTCAATTAACTTGGCTGTAATTGCCTTGACAACCCACAGTTCCACCTCATTGTCTTCAATCTGCAAAAGACCCCACAGCAATATGAAGAACATCGGGTCCAGCAAAATAACTAATTTAAAAAAAATAAGTTAAAATTACCTGGAGTGTGTCCCTGATCAAGGAATAAGGAATTTGACCAGACTGGTATGATCCAAGATCTACCAACGACATCAGCCTCATCTTTGCAATGCAATCTTCATGTACAAGCCCTGTATTATGCCGAGAAGTAAATACCAGAAAACAAATTATACTTTCCTACACCATGAAGTTTATAACCCCTTTAAGTGCCGGGAATTCAAACATCACAAAATAAAGGGACATTATACCATAGCTCTGCAATAAAATAGAGTTTGCTGCATAGAAATCCAAGTATGCATCCAACCTCTGAGTCAAAAAAATTTTTAGAAGCTGATACACCGGTGCATATTTAGTATCCTTCTCCAGTTGTGCTATAGCAGGCAAATCTAGCAAATCACCCTTGCATACAAACACAGAACGAAATGAGGAAGAGAGATGTGACAAAAACAAATGCTCATGAAAGTAAAATGAACTGGTGATAACAGATCACTTTTACAATGGCGCTGTGCAGAAGGAACAAGACACAGTGTGGTCTTAATAACAGTCTAGCTAGATAATGAATGGCAGGTCTCAGGTTTCAGACTTTGCAGAACCTTTAAAATTATTTTGCAAAACCAGTTCACTCAATTGGGTTACTGGTTGAGTAAAAACTAGCCTGTTCATCCGGTTGTTGATCGGGCCACTAATATAGATCTTAGGAGAGTCATACTTCAAAAGCTAACGATTGAAGTTGGGAAAATCAAGTCTATATAAATCAAACAACGAAAGCTCATACTTTCAATGTGGGATTCAAGTCCCATACCCTGCAATTGGAACCATGGCAATTTACCACACTCCGCGATCCCAAGGTCCAGATCAAACTGGCTTTGCACTAGCCCATGACTCGTTCCGTACGAACATTGCTATAACAGCGTCACCATCCGCGTAACTCGATTGCAACCAGGAGACGTGGTGCATATCATTGATATAGATTTTAGGAAGGCCATACCTCCATTCAGTCATACTAACTCATCTTGGTCGGTTGGGAGGACAGTTTTCCGATCTGTCGGGCTTTTCTGTCAAGCTTTCAAAACTATGGTTCTAAAAGATTAAAAAACTTAAAAACTATCCAAATCCTTGGATAGCTCTAGAGAGAAAGGCATTAGAAGGGATCATTTTGTTCATTCAGGGATTTATCCAAAATTATAAGATCTGAACTAGAAATTGTGTTGAAGTCATTTCCCCCTAATAAAATCTTCCTGCCTCAATATTTGACACGAAAAAGGAGCTGGTCGCATACTTAGGAAAGGCGAGCCACCAGTTCGGGTGCAAGATACCATCACAACCTCGAAACTAGACACGCAACCATTTCAAACTGAGACATCCGAACTACAGATTTCTCAATGATGCACACATGAGAATGGAGGTGGAAATTGCATATTCTAATACTTCACAAGTAATCATGATGAGTATGCATAGCACCACAGTCTGTTCTGCATTTTTCTTCAGTCATGGTGCAAAAAACTAGAATTAGAGATGGCTTTGCTCCTTTCTAATACCTTCAAGTAGGTAAATACAAGATCCAATGAATGGTATCTCATATCAAGATAGAAATGAGTAAATATTTATACTTAAAGTGCACTCAAGACAATTTATTTGCAGCTAAAGAAGCTTCCTGAATTTGGTACCACTACAAAGGACAAAATCCAATCCATCACCCTTAGAAATGCTCTGAGGAGAAAACAACAGATAAAATAAAGCAACTAAACCAAACACCAAGCATAAAAATTATACTCCCCGTGAAATTGCACAAGTTATTAAGCAATCCAAAATGATACCTGAAACATGTCAGAAGCCTTTACAAATTCAATAATAGAGCGGACAGCTTCTTCCTTAGCTTCATTCATAGTCAGTGCTTCTTCGCCAGAAAAGGTCAGCAGATACTTGACCAAATATTTAAAAGAATCTTTAGCAGAGCTGAAAATCCAACCAAAAAATAAAAATAAAAAATCAATAATGAATCATTTCATACAGCCCCTGTTGGACAACCATTATTTGAATTTTTTTTTCTACATTCTCATTTTTAACTACATATTCACATAATAAAATATTCTGTACATAAACCCAATTTTTTTTTCCAATTTCTTAACCACACTCTCCTAAATATTACTATTCAAAACATTGTTTTAGCCAAATAATGGCTATCAACCGAAGAAAATTGAGCAATTTGAATCGTATAATGCAAGGTTCTCTCACCTTCTATTTTTTTTTAAGAAGAAAGCAAGTTTCTCACCTCTTGTTTTCCTTCAAAATATTAGCGACTGTAAGAAACAGCTCTCTCTGTTCCTTAACTCCAAGATTCCACTCCCTCAAAAGGCTATCAATCTTTTTAAATGATGGTACAACATGTTCAGTGACTTTTCCATTCGCTGCCAAATAAAGGGACTTCATGTACACAAAATACTGGCTATATGGGCTCTCCAATAGGTTGTAGAGGTTAAACAAACTGTAAAGCGGGAAGAAACAGAAAAAAAATTAAAATATATTAGTGATTAGACAGAAGACGTAAAATTCACTGGACTAAATTGATTATGGCCAATGGACATTACATCTTTAAACGAAATGCAGGCTTATCATTTGGCTGTAGGCTAACTTTTGTGGATATAAGCTCTGCCATCTCATGAACTTGATCAAGGCTCTCGGGCTTTGTGACAAGGTTGCAAATAACAGTGTAGACGCATTCAAGATCTGAGGTTAAAGCCGTCAATTAGCATCTTATGTATAGCCAAAAGCAATATCATGTCCGTTAACCAGCCAAGAACACAACAAAATAGCAATTCATGATAAAGCTAGAAGCACAAAGATCTAAAGCTTTTACCAGATATAATATTTGAAAGAAAAAGCAAGTTCAAGTTTTCAAAAATTAATCGCAACAAAGTACAAAATGGGCTTAGATCAAGAAGGGAGCAGGAAAGGGAAAAAAAAATGATTACGCTCATCTAATACGAGCATCTTTACACATACACTGATTCAAAATTTGTTATTAATAATCAATTAATAAAATCCACTTCACTCATCATAAAGTTGGAAATTCCCCATTTAAAGATTTACTTAGAAGGCCTAAGATGAAGGCATTTTATTGAAAAATGCCTCACTTATACATAATTCTTATAACTAACCTAATATTTCTTAAAAATCCCAAAAAAGTCGCACCATCTTTCTGGAGTCATCTTCTCTCTCCCTTCCCATTTCCACTTGTAATGATTCGTCAAGATGAGCAAAACTGGAGTCTATTTTAATAGGGGTCCATTTTGATTAGGCTAGGACTGATTTGACTAGTTAAGAAAAAGAAGAAATTTATCCCAAATATATTGAAGATACTGTAAATAGAAAAAAACCCTTTGAAATAAAACTTTAGAACTCGAGGCCATTTGCATGCACATTGGGAGTTTGCCAATTTGATGATCCAAATTTAATGTCCAAGACACCCGTTAAAAAGAAAAATACATCAAAATTACAATGCACGCAATCTTATTACCTTTCTCTGATGCTTTGGAGAAAATTAAATCGGCCGAGGTTAGCATCAATGAGGCCAAATCCAACCATCGGTTCTGTAACATACATTCCTGCGCCTCCACGCACAATCTACTAACCTGACCCTCCGCTACCTAACAAATTTTAAATATTAAAAAACACAGAATTTAATCAAATGCACGGGTTCCAACAGGAAAAAAGATATCATAAATCTTGCAAAACAAAATTCACACTTCGCATAAATTTCCATGAATTTGAAAAAATATATAAATAAAATTTGCTGTAGATGATAATATGCATATGTAAGTATATGTGTAGTACATCGGGACCAGCGTCTGCCCAGGACATCTCGGCGGTGAAACGGACAACTGCGAGAGTGGGATCTTCTTCGGAAGTAGGGACAACAGTCGTCATTTTCTGAGATTTGAAGGGCAAACGGGGAACTTGAAACCTAGTTGATCGGCAGAGCTCTCAGGTAGGAAAGATGAGAAGAAGTGGACGGAGTGAAAGTGAGCAAAACCCTAATTTGGGACGGAGATGTTTTAGACGATGGAATTGCATTACTGGTCCTTAACATGTAATGCTTGTAGTAAATTGGGCCGACTGTTTTCAATCTTTGTACACTATTCCCTTTATGTTTTCAACTTTTTTGAACTTGTTCTTATCATTATATTTACTGGGTGTTTGGTGCAGATTAAAATTAGATTTTTAGTAGATTATGATAAAGTTTGAAATGTATGGTTGAAAAGTTGTAGGACCCATGAAAAATGTGGTTAATATTTATTATTTGACTTTGACTTAAATTAAAATCTGATTTTAATCCATACCAAACATGATCTTAATTAATTATGTTTAAATATTTTGTTTGTATTCTTGGGGTCAAATATTTTGTCAAACTTTTTTTTTATTTAAAACCTACGAATGACAAATAAAAAAATTTGAAATTCAATACGAATTTCACAAAGCACGATTAATTGCAAAAATGAATATTTAAATAATAATTAATCAACACGACATTTTGTTTGATTAATAACGTATAAAATAAGTTCCGAATGTCTAAGTTGATGTATATTTATATTTTGGCTCTATATTTATACTGATTTTTTAAAATGTTCCTAATTTTAGGGATACCGCATAAGTTGCCCTATTTTTTAAAAAATAAATTGAGCCCTTGTTTGGATTTTATTAATTTGATAATACATTTTTCTATTTCTTCTTTTTAATTAAGTGTTTTCTAATAAAATAATATTATATGTTATTTAAAAAAATCTTCTTTTATAACCATATTTTCTTAAAAAATCATTATTACGTACACATTTTTTTTCTTCTGAAAAATCTAATTATAATAGAAATAGTTAGGATAATTAGCATATAACGTCCTCACTTTTTAGTGTTATTGTGGCAAATGTACTCACCTTCCATTTTTTTTTTACATTTTCACCATTATTTCCGCTTTTTATTGAGTAAAAAGTTTTTTTCATCCATTTCTTCAATAAAAAATTTTAAAATGGCGAATATACTATTCTTTTTAAATAAAGGCCCCGTTTGTCTTCCATTATTTCAAAACATTGTTTATTATAGTAAGATTCTTCACCACACATTTACTCGATAAAATATTCTACACATAAATATGTACAAGATTTTTGTCCAGAGAAATATCAAGCCCCTATTTGTCATCCATTTTATCAAACACTGTTTGTTACAGTAAACAATCTCCACCACATATTCACTCAATAAAATATTCTACACATAAATCAATAAAATTACTTTAAATTTCAACTACACATTCTCCAAAAATACTATTCATTACTTCGTTTCTTCTACAATAATGTGAGACAATCACACACAAACAAAAAGTGAAAGAAAAACTAATTACAACCACAATTCTAATTTTTTTTTTTAAAAAAGGTGCATAATGTCCATATTTTTCACTATTATTGCGAAAAAGTCAAAATCTTTTTTTTTTACATTTTCATCCTTAATTACACATTTGATTGCGTAAACCATCATTTCTATAAATTCTCATCCATTTTTCAATAAAGAGATGTGATATGATAAATATACACTTTCTTACCTTCTATTTAAATAAAAAAAATTAAAGATTTTTTTTTTAAAATTTCTAGTTTTTTAATAATTTATCTAGGACATCCGCACTTTTTTTTTTTATAAAAAAATTACCCTTTAAATAATTTATTTGAGGCTTATTAGCAATTAATTTTTTCTTTTTATTTATTTTTATTTAAAGATAATGATATATTTGTTATTTCACAGTTTTTAATTGAGAAAGTGGATGAAAATAATCTTTTGGACAATCAAAAGTGAAAATAAAAGTGAGAATGCTGAAAAAATGAAAAATAAGAATGTTTTCCACAATATATTAATGAAAGGTAAGGACCTATGTTCTAATTACCCAATTAGTTACCATAGGTTGTTAGACTGGACCTATTATCATGGCCCAACTATAAACCGACTGGAACTGGGTCATCCGGCCCGTTCTGACACAACTACGTCAAATAGAAGCCCTAGATATTGATTTGAGAATTAGGATATAGGAGTTTCAACCAACAGCCATTTTCACGGGCACAAGCAAAGTCAGGGACCTCTCTCCTCCTCCAGAATCGAAAATGGTGGGTCACTTTCTCTCTCCGTGATCATATATATGTATCTCCTTTTATTTTTCTCTGAATGTGGTTTTTTTTGTATGTAATTTGTATATACAGCCGTCACACAAGACATTCATGATAAAGAAGAAGCTGGCGAAGAAGCAGAGGCAGAACAGGCCAATTCCGTACTGGATCCGGTTGCGCACTGACAATACCATCCGCTACAATGCCAAGCGCCGCCATTGGCGCCGCACGAAGCTCGGCTTCTGAACGAATCCCTTATTTGTTAGCGATCTTACCATTCTACTTTGGTTTCCCATTAGGGTTCAATGTTTCGATTTAAATTGTTGGCACTAAGAAATGTTTGGAATTTAATCATCGGTACTGAGATTGCTATGTATTCTAAATGATTTTAATACTTCTATGTCTTGGATTAAGATAGAAATCTAGGTTCGTCGGCTGCGTTTGAATCTACCTTCAATCACTTACCGGGGTTCTTATACGGAGGCTTCCTTCGTATTTTGCTATGTCTTGGATTAAGATAGAATGCTAATCTCTATAGGTAGTGGGATTGATCCCTTACAGAATTGATTGATTTTGAAATGTTGGGATTCTGTCTTTTGCCTTAATCTATTTAGCATACTGAATCAACTCATCGCAATTATGCTAGATGTCCTTTGCACTAGTTGGTTATACCTGCAAATACTTGATTGTATTATAATCTGGTTATGGATGATAATAAAGTCGTAACAAATTGTCATCGGGATGATGAGGTAATATATGCAGTGCTATAAAGAGTGGTTATCTTCCAATTCAATGTATTCTCGCCCGATAGGTTTGCAGTATTATTGGGCCACTCTTGTAAATTAGGTTAAGTTCAATTGTCTTTCTGATTGGATTAAGAGGTTGTTTGGTGGGGATTAAAATTAGATTTTTAGTAGATTGTGGTAACAGTTTTTAAAATTTGTGGTTGAAAAGTTGTGGGATCCATGAAAGATGTGGTTAATATTGATTGTTTGATTTTGACTCAGATTTTAATCCAAACCAAACAGGGGCTAAGTTCTACTTTGTCCATGAAAATACTGTATTTAGTACAACCTTGGACTGTATCATGCAATTGTAGCTGTTGACTCTAGGTGTAGTTGAGATTTTCATATGGCCAACTTTCGGCAGCCTTTTAGTTGTAAGATGTGATTTTGCTAGATTTCTGGTGCTGGAGTAAGATGGAAAGTTTTTATTTTTTATTGATATTGCAGTGTTATGGTTTTCAGTTCGACTTTCTTCATGGTAATATGTTGAATTGAATTTACAGTTTCAGTTCTGACTTAATAGGTTGGGTAGTTGTTTTGTACTGCACGATCCTTTTAAGCTTGGATAAATTCACCGAAATTGGGAACCTTTTTTGCTTATGATGTCCACACCTCTTGGCTCCCTTGAGATAATAGATGTTGCCATCACCAAATAAATAACCCAAGGAAGAACCACCTCCAGGTGCATAATGGACCTTGGTCGAAGGTCGATCCTGTAATAACGTTAAAAATAACTGGAGAACAGTGTATATGGAACCAGCCAACATTAATGAAATGGGAAATGTTATTTGTACACAGGGGTTGACACCCTGATGTACAGCCTCCCTCTCATGAAGAGGGGGCCAATAAAAAAAATTGTGGGTTCCCCTCTCGTGAGGGGCGCTGTGTAGCATGGCCCGAAATGAAATTCAAAGTGTGGTGCAACTTAATGCTTTTTCAGAATGAAAAGATGCTTTTGTATTTGCCAAATGAAGCACAAGTGTAGTTATCACACGGCAGAATTCATCGTCCAGCCTTCCGCTCACCTGCGGTTCCTGGGCACATCTAATGATTATCTGGGACCGACACATTTTTACATCTCTGTGCGTGCATGAAATGAAGTAAGCTGGAGTCAAAGGAGAGGGGACAGAGCAAAAGATACAGTAGAAGGGTTGCTAAGAACATATGAGCGAATGGGAAACCCAAGTTGAGCTATTATGAATCATAAGATATGAAAATAGGCCAAGCAGTCAAACCCTCTTCCTTTGAAAGGGAGCAATATCGTCTTCATTGAAGATGCAAAAGAATGTTATCTATCTCTAAGAACAAAGTCAGACGGTGAAAAGCAGGGGATGAGTATTCAACCGAATGAAAGATTTGGTTGCAGCGTTGGTGTCCATAGTTTGGGTAGCAGCAGATGGGGAGTTGAACCCTTTGGTGCTGGTGGAGGATTGTTTGGAGCCTCTCTGCCTCCACAAAGGTATCCCGAAGAACTCTGGCCGCCTCCGCCACTTTCCCATACCCAAAGGCTGTTTACAAGCTGAAAAGACAGGCATAACCCTCGTGATAGAGAAACCTCCAAGCATAAAACGAATCATGCGGCAATAATAACAACAAACACAATTTAAGTTAGGAATTCCAAATGCTTAATAGTTTTCAAAAAGCTGCTTAAAAGTAACGTTTAAGCTTTCAGCAGAAAAACTTCAAAATTAAATAAATAAAAACATGCATCAGATTTAAATAAATAAACAAATGTTTGCACTCTATCACAGTTTAGACTTTTATCAATTTACAAACACAAACAGCATTGATGAATCATATCATCTGAACTTCAAAATAAAGCAGATATGCAAACAAATTCCTGATTCAAAATCATATAAGAGCTGCAACCATAATTGCCAAGAAAAATCAATTTCCCACAAAGAATAAGAAAGTAAGGGCCAGTTTGATAGCCAAATTTTTTCATGGAAAATTTTTTCCTCCCACCCCTCACGTGACCCCTTTTTTTTTCATGTTTTTATTGAATTGGGTTTCACACTAGAGTGGTGGGAAAATGGTTTCCAGTGTTTTTTTTTTTTTTTTTGCAATAAAAACAAATTCTATAGACAATTATATATTAAAAAAAAACTCCATTTAATGGACAATTTTCATGGAAAACAAAGTCAAATGAACACCAAAAGATCCAAAATTTCAACATTTTTCAGGTGAAAAATTATACTAATCAAACATAATTAATTGACAATTCCCAGGAAAACAATTCTAAGCAATTCAATTCCTTGTAATTCAATTTCTTTCCACTCAAATTCTACTCTTGCAATCAAACGGGCCTTAAATGCTATACCATCATAGAAAAAACCTAACTGCATTTTCGTATTGAAGACATACATGAACCTAATCTATGTGGAAAATAGAATAATTCTTTTGATAAATCAAGTCGAGAATTAATTTGATTTCTCGATATATAGAACGAACAGTAATGATCACGGATTGAGAATAGATTAGATCGAGCAAAATAAATCGTATAAAATATACAGAATTATCTATGCACAATAATCAAATCTATTTTTATAAATCAAGACAATTCAAATGGAATGGTTACAATGAAAACGAAGGAATAATCGTCAAATGCCTGCCTAATTTTCGCTTCTGGAACAGATCAGAGAAGGGTGGTGGAGGGGAAATTGTTTTTAACTTAAAAGATTTTAAGTATTGGAATCTGCTTAAATTTGTTAGATAAATGTTCTATTATTGTAACATTTCCAATAGACCATTTTATTTATAAAGAACATCTTATGTATTATAGATAGCAAATGCCAAAATGTTTATACACTTTAATAATCTTTCTATGTTGGCTCTTCATTTTGCTCTTATCAAAAATATTTATTGAATTCTTTTTTATTATTTTATTTAACATAATTTTTTATATGTCAAATGACCGATCAATTTAAACGTGGATTGAATAGTTCAAGAATTAGATTATTGAATATGTGATTTAATAAATACAATCATTATACATTAAGAATAAATAGTGATTTTGCTCTCTACCACGTAGACAGAAAGTCAACAGAAAAATCAACAGGGACCCAAGTGGTCAAAACACAGCGAAGTGGAATAGATTACCGAGGTACTACCTCACCCAGAGAAGCACTGCACTTAGGATGAGACATTACTTAAATAAACAAAGAAGGAGTTGAAGTTCTTTACTCAGAGGATCGGTTCCGAGGCTCATAAGCAGATGTCTCTTGCAAGATATTTGAGTACTTTTTAGAAGTGATTAATGTAACACTTGTAACAAAGGATGTTAGGGTGTCAGCATAGTATACATGACAGCTGACCCCTTATCAATGTATTAATTGTATGAATAGACAATGATGTGATGTCTTAACTTAGGAGATGATGCCACGTGGTTCTGATCCAACGGACACCATGTCGGCCAAGGCAGTATAAATATACCTTCTTTGTAACTTAGTAGGGATTGAAAAAATGGGAGTTAGAATCATCATCTTCTCATGTCCTGAACTCTCAAATATGGAATTGTTGCGTTTTTTATATCGCAAGTGTACGATATCGTAACAAGTAATATAGTGGACCTTTGAGTCCGGATTATCATTCCCACAAGGACTATACTTTAGTCTTAACCTACTTTTCTAACTCCTATTTGATAAAAGACAAACAAATAAAGGATTGTGATAGTTGTGAATATTGATTTTCTAAAATGAACTAAATGCCTAAAACAAATGAAAATTATGATGAAATAACAAACACAAATGGATCAAAGATTCATGTATGTAAGATATATTAGGGCAAAACAACTTCAACTATTGATCACCTTAGTTCACAATTCAAGATTCTAGCCTAATGTAATGTTCGGTCAAATTCTCCTACGGTATTCAATTTACCTATCTCGAGTTTTCATTGAGCCTATTTAACTAATTAAATTCCATATCTCTATGCGAATTACCCTTAGTTAAACGAGTTATGGCACTAGGAATTCATATAACGACCGCAGTACTAGGTATATGTATCTCTACACGTTATACTTCGTTTCCGAATTTTATTACATGTTCTAAGTCTCAAACTCACCTCTCGATTCGTAAGAAACTCAATGGATCATCAAACTATTAATCAAGTAATTCAAAGCATTAAGCTCATAACAAAATCAACACATAAAAACATAAACCACATAAATCTTTGAATAAAAGAACTAAGGGTCTCAATAGATTACATTGTTTGTCATAATAAGAAATTTAGTTACCCATAATGTAAGAAGAAAAACAAATAAATAAACTTGAATACATCATCGGATTATTGGAATAAAGATATGGAAAAAAATAAACTCTTGCATCAAGGTCTTCTTCTTCTTCCAATCTTTGCTTTGATATTGAATCCCTTGATGTTTTTCTCCTTTGAATTGTGGTCTTAATCTTGTATCTTTGTTTTCTCAATGTTGGAACCCTATTTTCAATGTATGGGAACCCCATTTTAAATGTGTGGAAACCCTTATTTCATGCCTCTTTAGGTCTAATTATACTTTCCTTACGTTCTTGGCCAATTTAGAGTCTTTTTGTGGAGTTTTCGAGGCCCAAACAATAAAAACCTAAAATCTGTGGTGGCGCGCAGTGCCTAGGCGCTACGAGGCAGCGCTTGGGCGCTGAGTCGCTGTCCAACCTGCGTCTGTCTCAGTATTTTTGTCATAACTTTTGCTCCGGATGTCCGATTAAGGAGATTCAAAATGCGTTAGAAACATAACTCAAGGGCTACAACTTTGATAGATATAGCTCTTTTCCAATTCGAACGTTTACTAGGCCAAAAATGGATCTCAAGCTCCAACTAGAAATTTAGACATTGTCGTGCGATTGAAAATTGATTTGTTTTCACTCCTTTTGATATTTAGTTGTATCCATTTGACCTCTAGCATTCGCGAATCTTCATTGTGAGCTTTGACACAACTTTTGAGTATTTGTACTTTAGCCCCCCCAAACTTTGGATCTTGCCCTTTTTTCGCCAATTTTGCATTCTTTTCTCCAATTCTTCTTCATCCATCGAGTTTCACCTAATAACACATTATATCATAAATTAGGCTATAATCTCATTAAAAGAACGACAAAATATCATAATTTGGAGCCTAGATAAGTGTATAAAATGCACTTATCAGGAATCAAGAAGAAATGTCACCAAACTTTCTTACAAATAATTGTATTTCCATTTTTATATCATATACTTAGTAGAAATATTGTATAGGTCGATGGTCTTATAATCTACAATATTCTTTTGTTTTCTATCCTTCCACATATTCTAGTAATCTCCTTCGTTATTTGTCTGGATCCTTGCTTGGTGATCATTGATAGCGTGATCATCTTTTGTTTCATCTGTCGGAGTTCGAACATCTTTATCTCTCGCTGTGAAGCATTTCTTTCTTCCAAATCTACCTCATTTCTCACCGTTTCTCTAGTAGAAGCGTGCTAAAATTGGTTTGACGTGATGAGAGTGGGCCCGTCATCCGTGGACTCATTTTTCGGGGTCAACAGTTATCTTAAAAAGTTAAAGTAGAGAGTTTCATTACTCTTTAAAAATTTAAAGAGCATCTTGGAGATGCTCTTGTAGGCTTAGCTCCTATCTTGATGTGATTTTTATTTTTATTTTTTGCAATTTTTTATCAGATTTTGGTTTTTATTTTTATTTTTTATTGTTCAATATCATTTCTTTATTCCATTACGTCAGACATGATTCAAACAACTTACGATAGCCATAAATACTTGTGATGGTCCATTGCCAATTTTGCCCGTTTATCATTCCAGCCATTACATTTCGCCTTCTTTTCCAAACTCCAAGTTATTGCAAGTGGGAAATCGGACTTCGCGCGCGGAACCCCTATTGTGGCCTAGTGTTGGATTTCAGACAGAGATAGCTTTGGAGTTAACCTTTTCTGAAACCATGTTTGAGCTCTTTGTGCTGCCTATTCGTCCATTCTTTCACACCATGGATCCGTAAAATAATTCGGTATGTTTGCCCATCTTGTTCATCTTGCTGACTCGATTGTTTGTACTCCTTTATCACAACTGAATTTAATTTCACATTCAATCATGGCACACCATCTGTTTGGTCGTTGATCGTGCTGCCAATGTTGGTGAAGAGGTTGTGGCCATAACCAACATAATAAGTCCGACTTGAACGAACCCAAAAACATGTTTCAAAGACTTGTTGGGGACATGGAGGCTTGCGAAGAGAACTGAGCTGTACTATTTCTGTTACAACTCATTTTTTTAAGTCAAAGTCAAATGTGGAATGGTCAAAGTCAAGGTCAGACATGGACTAAATTGGAATAAATTATTTTTTGGGGGTTAAT
>CAIGRF010023374.1:0-13892 GCA_903798235.1 Fraxinus ornus
TGTCATTCTTCCGTTATTTTGTATCTTTTCTCCAGTTCTTCATCAAACATAAAATTTTGCCTACAAATTATAATTTAACATAAATTAGGCCGAATTTATCTCAAAAAAATAATAAAATATCATAATTTAGACCCTCAAATACGTATAAAAACTACACTGTACAAAATGTAACCAAACTATCTCACAAGTAGTAGAAGTCATTACACTATACTTTGATTATGTGGAAAATCTAAAAATAATATCTCGCTTCTTGCTCTTTTGATAAATAAGAGAATTGCCATGAAAGATACAAAGTACAACCTGTAGGATTACAAGTTCAGTCAACATCAGAATATGCTCGTAACTTTATGGATGAATTAGATAAAGTAAAAGACTCTAAAATTGAGTACCTGAAGGTACCTCACAATGTGAAGAACAACGCCTTGAATTGTAGTAGGCGAGGAAGGAGACCAAGTGATGTAATCATGATAGAAAATTTCTCAAATCTAGCTCAAAGTGCCTGTTTTAGACAGTAGAGAGCTTTTCGAATCTGTCGAACTTTAAAAGGTTGATGAAAAATGCCAAAAGATAGAACCATGTAGACTTCTTCACGTAGATCGCCATTCTAGAAGGTATTTTTAGCATCCATCTGAGATGTGTTTCATCGACAAACAATGGCAATACAATAAAGATGTGAATCGTAGTCATTTTTGCAACAAGTGTAAAAGTTTCATTATAATTCATGCCATACTCTTGAAAGTGCTCATTAGCAAGTAATTGGGCTAAATATCTTTTAATAGATCCGTTTTAATTTTATAGACCCAACCAGAATCAATTGCTTATTTCCTGACAGTAAATACCAAGTTCCAAGTTTGTGTCTGATGCAGAGTAGTTAATTTCTTGGTCATAGCCTCCTACCAACGTGTGTCACAAACTGTCTCTCTATTAGGGCTATAAATTGATCGGATATGTATCAGATCTGCCCATATATATTCTGATGAGAATAATTATTCGATCCGATATGATAATCCAATGTATATTTGATTATTAAATTTATATTTAACTTGCTATGTTATCGGATATCCTATCCGAAAAGTTGAAAAGATTAGAAGGATAAAAATTTTATGCTAGTCAACTTCTAAGCCCTAGAATTAAAAGGCCTAGATAACTTTTTACCCAATTCTTGGCCCTCTCATTATAAATTGAAGATTATGTGATATTCTAGCGAATATTCGATGTGGGAAGTTTGGAATAATGAAAATAACTCCAACTATTGGGCCCTTTGGTTGTTTAATTTATAAAATAAATTAATTATATTTAACTTATTTTAATTGACAATGTTATAATATTATCTAATATTATTTATTATTTGAAAATTATGTGTAAAGTATAATATAAGTTTCAAAATGAAAAAAATATGCTCTTGTTTGACCCCCATTAAAATTTTTAAAATTTTTCTCTTTCTTAATTTTAACCACACATTTTTCAAATAAAATAATATTACACACAAATCTAAAAAAATTCAATATTTTTCAACCACACATTCTCTCATCAATCATTATTCCAAAATTTATAAATTCTCTAAAATTGGGGCCAAACAATGACTACGTGTAATAAATTATGTGATAATATATAAAATATATTATATTATTATAACAAATCGGATCGAGTTGTTATCGGATCGGATTGACATATATCAACATTTGATTCATTTAGTTAACGAATTATCGGATTCAGATCTTGATCAGGTTATGAGACTAAAATCATAAATCCATCTTCCATTAATTTCGTCTGATTCAAATCAAAATCGAATCCAATGAGTCATTGACAGCCATACTCTCTATAGGACAAAGGCTTAAAAAATTATGTGTAGAATGTAAAAAGGAAACGAAAGAGCTAGAGTAACAAGAGTAAGTAAAATCTAATTAATCTAGTGGACTTACGAGTAAGAGTAGTGTAACGAGATTGAGGATCCGCAATCTCAAGAAGTGATTGGGAAACCATAGGAGAAGAGAGAGCAACACATGCATTGGGAATCAAAGTACCACTATCTGTAGAATTATAGTCCTGCACCATAACCAAAAATCCAAAAATTTCAAATCTAGAGGATAATTTACTATGCTAACATGAGGTTGTAGGATAAAAGAGGTAATACCAAAGACACTTAGGGAAGAATTATCAGGACATATCCACATAAACCTCAAAAGGAGACAAACTTGAATTATGTGAGATTGTGATCTTATTAATCAAATGAGCAAAAGTAAGAACTAGGAATATAAGTAGAGAGAAAGAGAACTAACTGTCTTAACAAGATGTTTATGTTTTCTTTCGACAACACCAATATTCTATTTGGAATTGTCTGTACAAGCAGCTTAGTTAATAGTTCCATCAATAGTAAGCAAATTAGAAAAAAGCATTAGAAGTATACTCTTTACCCATATCACATAGAAAACATTTGATAATGGCCAAATGTTGAGTTTTCACAAGTGCTTGAAATACATTGAAAATACTAAGCGTGTGTTTGGTTGCCGTTTTTTCTCATTATAATGAGAAGTATAACCGTTGCAATTCAGAAAAGCAACTCCAACGATCATATTTCTCATTATAATGAGGAAAAAAATGGGGACCTCGCCTAAAGAAATTAGAGCAGTGTTTTATAAGAAAAATTTAACAGTAACGAATGTAATCATAAATAAAGAAAATATAATATCGTGAATCCCTTTAGTGGGTATGGAAAATGGTACCCATACATCAAAATGAACAATATCAAATGGGGCAACAAAAAATGGAAATATTTATATTAAAAGATAACGTAGAAAATTGTGCCAATTTGTAGCTACTAAAAATAGAAATATTACGAGTTTTCAAATTTCTTAATGCTCATGTGGAAATTAAGAATTATAAACGAGATGCTAAAATATGATCAAAGAGAGAATGCCGTAAATAAAACAAAAACATAGGAAGAATGACTCAAACGAAAAGATAACAATATAAAAGTGGAAGCTACAATTTTTGGTACTTTAAGTCGATCCAAAACATAGTGTCACTTGCCTAAGGCCAATATCAATCAACTTTTAGGATTGCGGGTTATGTGCATAACAAGTGGAAGAACAAAAAAAAAGAACTAAATACTGATATTTCATAATTGACTAACATAAATAAGATTTAAAGTAAGATTAAAAATATGGTAGATATCATGGAGAAACAAACTATGGTTATCAAAGGAACTAACACATGCTATAGGCATATGAGTACTATAAATAATCATAACCGACACAAAATACTTGAGAGATAATGAAACGAAAAATGACAAATTAGGTGGCGTATGATGGGAAGTGCTAGAATTTATGACCCACATAGGTGATTGTATACCTAAAGAACTCGAGGATGGCAAACCTATGTGAGAGGCACACATTACAGGTGGTTATGTTGTATATGACTATGTTGCAAGGAACTTCTAAAGTTGCCAAAACATAAATGGATCTATTGATGGTGCAGCCATTGTATTATTACGTTGAGGTGGTTGATTTCCAAACTTCCATGGTGGAGGGACTTGTCATTGTTGCTATTGTTGTTGAGGTCATCTCTACTTTGTTGTTGGGGTTGATATTGTTTTTGTTGGGGACACTATTGTGTGGCTCTATTCAACAATTGACGACAATATCCCTTTCATTGCCTCTTATGCTTGCGCAAATGACATTCATCATGAGCAACATTTGAAAGTGACCTACTTTGATTATTAACACGCGATCTCTAAGATGTAGTGAAGATATTGAGAAATCTCTTTGTCTGCATGAGATTTGAGGCGTATCTCCCTAGCCAATAGTTTGCTGACCACATAATCAACAGAAAAAAGAGGTATGTGAAGCAACATTGTCCCACAAAGTCCCTCAAAATCATCACGTATGGCCATAAAAAACTGTAAGAGTCGTCGTTTTTTTCTTCAGGTGTTATGAAGAGTATATGCCTATATTTTGTGAGTGCCGATTGATTCTATATGTCTGTAATAGCAAAGTAAAATTCTTAAACACTCATCTTCTTTTGTTGAAAGGCGCAAATATCAGTCTCTAATTGATATTGTTTTGCAAAGTTAGTCAATGTATACAGTGTAACCAGATGCTCCCAAATTGCCTTAACAATATCACACTTAGCCAATTGTGTTCCTATCAATTGTACAATAGAGTTACTAACCTAAGTAATAATCTTCAAATTTATTGAATTTCCAAATATCTAACAATTTCATATAACTGGTAACCTTCTAATAGATACGTCTGACACAGGTGCCTGAAGCATAACCTTAAATATTTTCAATCAAGCTACATGTATTCTAAAAAAAAAAAAGGTTGAACCCCAACATTGAGGGCCCCCCACCGACCCTGCCCTGGATCATCGTGGAGGAGGTAAATCGCAGGATGTGCCTCCCAGGAGCTAGGGTGGAGAGCTTATGGATAGGCCTGGGCTATTAACCCTATGATAACTCCCGCTTGCAACAAAGTCTTACATTAAGTTTGTCATTCTTGTGAGATGATATTTTTTTAAACATTGATCTTCACAACACTTTAAACAATCAACAACATATTTTTTGACAACACTTGGAGTGTCAACCTTTATATACATCAAGTGTGTACAACTAGTTCAAATCTTTTTACCCTTCAAAAAATTCATCATCACATAACTTCAATAAAAATATTTTTTCTCATTTAATTGCACATTAATAAACTGATGAGAATCGCCCGAAATCTAGCTATTGCAAAATAAATTAATAACTTCCAATTAGAAAATTATGAAATATCTAGATGCAAAACCAAACTTGAATTGAACAACTAGCGGAAGCCAAAAAAAATGTATGATCGTCAAAAATGTTCGTGAGAATGAGAACTAGAATCAAACCTGAGAGCTATGGATGAAAATGAAATATAACATTATTTAGCAAGATCAACGAAATTCATGAGATGATGACTTTGATACCATGTTAAAATTAATAAACAAAATAAAAAGAAAAGAGAGGGGCTAACATTTCTTGATTAATTGCATAATAATAATAATAAGCTCTATATAGTCTTGCTAGCAGATAAGAAAAAGACTAATCTACCCTTAAAGATCAACAACTAATACATTTAACAATTTCTGCATTATTAAAAGATTTAAAGGAACTAGAACTTTTCCAATCCTCCTGTTTGTTCAATTTGTGTTTGATAACTATGCTTTCAATTAAGAAAACGTTGCAGTACTATTGGTCGCAACCTATTGAGTAGCAATTAGTTCTCAACTTTTAAAATAAGCAAGTTTGTTTTCGGAATTTTTATAATATAGATATAGATAGTTGTGTAATTAAGTAATTGCACATTTGGAATATCATAAACACAAATTATAAGCGTGTATATATAAAGGGTAGTTATATTTGTACAATAGTTTTTGCTAGTTGATCCTCAACTTTGATCAAGGTANTGCCTCCCAGGAGCCAGGGTGGAGAGCTTATGAATAGGTCTGGGCTATTAACTCTTTGATAACTCCCGCTTGCAACAAAGTCTTACATTAAGTTTGTCATTCTTGTGAGATGATATTTTTTTAAACATTGATCTTCACAACACTTTAAACAATCAACAACATATTTTTTGACAACACTTGGAGTGTCAACCTTTATATACATCAAGTGTGTACAACTAGTTCAAATCTTTTTACCCTTCAAAAAATTCATCATCACATAACTTCAATAAAAATATTTTTTCTCATTTAATTGCACATTAATAAACTGATGAGAATCGCCCGAAATCTAGCTATTGCAAAATAAATTAATAACTTCCAATTAGAAAATTATGAAATATCTAGATGCAAAACCAAACTTGAATTGAACAACTAGCGGAAGCCAAAAAAAATGTATGATCGTCAAAAATGTTCGTGAGAATGAGAACTAGAATCAAACCTGAGAGCTATGGATGAAAATGAAATATAACATTATTTAGCAAGATCAACGAAATTCATGAGATGATGACTTCGATACCATGTTAAAATTAATAAACAAAATAAAAAGAAAAGAGAGGGGCTAACATTTCTTGATTAATTGCATAATAATAATAATAATAATAAGCTCTATATAGTCTTGCTAGCAGATAAGAAAAAGACTAATCTACCCTTAAAGATCAACAACTAATACAATTAACAATTTCTGCATTATTAAAAGATTTAAAGGAACTAGAACTTTTCCAATCCTCCTGTTTGTTCAATTTGTGTTTGATAACTATGCTTTCAATTAAGAAAACGTTGCAGTACTATTGGTCGCAACCTATTGAGTAGCAATTAGTTCTCAACTTTTAAAATAAGCAAGTTTGTTTTCGGAATTTTTATAATATAGATATAGATAGTTGTGTAATTAAGTAATTGCACATTTGGAATATCATAAACACAAATTATAAGCGTGTATATATAAAGGGTAGTTATATTTGTACAATAGTTTTTGCTAGTTGATCCTCAACTTTGATCAAGGTAAGCTTTATTTAGGAGTTATTCAAATTCTAAAACAATTTAGGCTTTGATTTGTACACAAAATTGGTTAAGGAAATAATCTAGACTTTTGAGAGTTTCCTAAGATAGAATTTGTATCGAAGAGACAGAGTTTTATGTGGGCATTGATCTTATTAGTTGGGTTTTTATTTTTTTTATCTATTTATGTTTGTTAATTGTGTTGTTTTTTTCAATTATTTCTTGTAGAGTTTCTTAGTGTGACAAGTCAATGAATGAATGATTAATTTTATATTTCATTTTGTTGTATAGATTTGGAGGCTTGAAACAGATGAATCAATGCGATTGAATCACTAATGTTGTAGTGTTATTATTTACTTTTTCGTAATTTGTGATCTTATTAGACAAGTTATTTTTTTGTATACTTTTAAATTGAGTTGCGTTATTTTATAAAAGTTAATATAGTGTTGTAAGAATTGAGATTAAATATGTAACTAGTTGGATTAACGTAGTGTTATTGTAAATATTAAAAATTTTAATTATGGCACGGAACCAAATGAAACCGAATCAAATCAATTTGATTACATAATTAAATTTAAATCCGAAGGTTCCACTTACTAAATGCCTAAAAATTTTGATTCAATTCGATTCTCTTTAAAATTGAATCGAATGGAACCAGACCATATCCGACCTAAAAATAATAAACAAATATTAGCAACTTTTACTGCAATTAAAAATATGTTACAACAAACAAGATTGTTGCGAATATAACTTTTCATGTAAAATATTAGGATAATTATATTAACACGACAATTTTGTTAACTATACCACATTTTGAGCTTGTCGGAGCAGCTTTTCAGGGGAGAAAAATCAATTTTTGGACCGTTGCAAGCCAAAATCAGTCATTTTTGTTGACTTTTGCTCTCACATTGGGTCCCACCTGACATTTAAACGGTTAAAAAAATGCTAATAATTGAGAATAAAAAACTCCACCAGACAAAGGCTTTAATTGTCATGAAAGTTTCCAAACTTTTGTTCATTTTTACATTTATGTTTCCAACTATTTTACATTGCATTCTTATTCTTAACAAGTTAAATAGTGTATATCTTGTTTCTAGTTTCTAGTGACGAATTCTATATTAGCATGCTTTGAAATGAATTGCAAATATTTTGTAGAATTTTTGTATTTTTGTATTTTTATTTAAAAATATGAGGGGCAAATGGTTTTTTTACACCCTCTATTATAATTTTTTAGACATAAAAATCATAATTATGGATAAGGTGTGCTAATTTATAAAAACTCGGGGACAATAATGAGAGGATATAAAGTATAAAAGTAAATAAGATAGAAAATTTTCATTAAAATTAAAATGTGGTGCATTTGTTGCAAAGTGTGATGTGAACATGTTTTACCCATAAAATTAAGTCCATGTTTGTTTACCATTTTTCAAATTTTTTTTTTTTCTGAAACTCATTTTTAACCATATATTTTCACAATAAAATATTTTGCTTGTAAATCTAAAATTCTTTCTACTTTTTAACCACATATTTTCAAAAATATAACTATTTCAAAATTCTTTTTTTTTTTTTCCGAAAAAAGTCTTTTTAATGGACATCAAACACGGCTAATTTTCTCTTCTTAAATTCCAAAACAATCCCTGCTAGCCAATGTTGAATATTTTAATTGATCACCTGTAAAGGCTAATTTTGAACATTTCACATTACTAACCCATTCATTACAAGGAAGAATTTCCTAATCACATCGAGACACGTGTTTTTCCATCAAATCAACTTTTGAGTAAAAGCGGAAATCTTTTTGTCCTTTCCAAAAGCCCTCCCCTCCCTCCCGCCAGCTCAATTTAGCCACAGGATTACTTCCCGCTAAAATGCACCATCAATTTTCCCTTTTTATGTGATGGCTAGTTTGGTATAGGCTCTGTTTGGTACGGATTAAAATCCAATTAAAATTGAAAATATGGCCGTTATTGGGTCTCATTCATCTAATAAAAGTCAACAATAACGACTAATTTTTTAATTTTAATCCCTATCACACGAACCCATAATGAAATGCAGAATAGTAGATAAAATCGTAATGAAATTAAGCCGTGGGGATTAAAATTAAGGGCATGTTTGGGTCGAATTAAAATTTGATTTTAATTTAAGTCAAAATCAAACAATCAATATTAACCACATCTTTCATGTGTATCACATCTTTTCAACCACACATTTTAAAAACTTCTATCACAATTAACTAAATATCTAATTTTAATCCCCACCAAATACCTTCTAATTTTTTAGTAGATTTTGATAGAAGTTAATGAAATGTGTGTTTGAAAAGTTATGTGACCCATAAAATTAAATTTTTTTAGTATATTTTAAATTTTGATTGATACCAAACATGGACTAATATTTTATTTATGGTACTATCCAATATGATTAAATACATATGCTAATCATTCATTTAAAGGTTGAACCCCAATTTTAGGGCTCCCCACCTGCTCTGTCATGGGTTTTGGTGAAGAAGGTAAATCGCAGGTTATGCCTCCAAGGATACAGGGTGGAAAACTGCTTGTACACTTGTACTTACCCAATGGTCAAATTCATATTTCAGGATTCGAACCCTTAACGCGACAGCCTCAAGTAAAGCTAGAGTTTTTTCACCTTCCTTTTTTACCACTTGGAGATATACCCTGAGGCAATCATTCATTTAGAGTATGTTTGGTGCATATTAAAATGAGAGAATGCATTTTTTTGAAATGATGTGATGATGAATATGTGGTTGAAAAAGAAGGAAAAATTATTGATGTGATGAAAAATATTATTTTATTGAAGAATGTGTAGTTAAAAATGAGTAGAAGAATGAGAATGAAAAAAATAATGTGGATCAAACATGGGCTTAAAATATAGTTAGCCCCAGTTTGATACATATTTTTCAATAAAATAATATTTTTTATCTCATCAATAACTTTTCCTTATTTTTTAACCACATATTTCTCATCATATCACTATTTAAAATACATTCTTTTCTCAATAATATCCATCAAACATATCCTGAAAAATTAGCAAATAAAAATGGATCAAGAAATTTATTAACAATTTCCTACGCAATGATTAATTGAAAGAAATTATTTACAATTATTGTAGGCAAGCTAAATAGTACTTTTGTCTATATTCGTTTTAGTTTCAATTTTTTAGAAAATATTTTATAAAAAATGATTTTTTTTTTGAAAAAATATGTGATTAAAAATAGCAAAAAAAAATTGTATTTATGTGCAAAAATATTTGAAAGAATGTGTCGATGAAAATAAATTTAAATAAAAAATGAGTTTTGGAGAATAAGCCCCTGTTTGTTTGACATTAATTCCCAGAATTTAGAAAATTTTTGACCATTGAGCCACCTTTTTTGACCATGTTGTTTGATGGTGGAGCCCACATCTTGATAAAAAAAAAAAGGTAAAAAAAACCATTTTTCTTTTCTTTGAAGTTAATGTCAAACAAACAGGGGCTAAAACTCAAACTTTGAGTGTAAAATCATAATCTTGTTTTACCCAAGAAAATTTACCTAATCGACACATTTTTAGCCTCTATTTGTCTTTCATTAAAAGAGGTTTTTGGAATAATAATTTCTTGAAGAATGTGTTGATTAAAAAGTAGGAAAAAAAATTCCGAGTTAATTTGCAAAATATTTTGTTGTGTAAACGTGAGATTGAAAATGAGTTTAATAAAAAAACAATATTGATTCAATGGAGGACAACCATGGCTTACTTTGAGACAAACAAACGTGCCTTAGGGCTGTAACCTATTTAACAATTAACTTCAGGTCGAAAGCGTACGTTAGCACATGCCAACACATATTCTTGGAAGAGTATGGTTTACCAGCCAAGAGCAAGAAAAAGGGTTCATTCAATTCCCCGCGGTCCAGATGGAAGCGCCTTTCGAAAATGGTTAAGATTTAAATTCAATTCCTTCAACCTCTTTTTTCTATTCATTATTTCAATTTTATACTGCTTGCTTTTAAACTAAATGTATATATACACATTTGCTTGTGTGTATATGTATGTATTTTGCAGTGAAAAATGTGGGCTTTCGGTGGCAATTGCTTTGGCAGACATGCACGAGTGTGAAATCAAGAAACAGTTTACAAAGAAATTGAAGAGCCAATTTGGGATTCGAAATAGTAATAGGCAGAAGATTCAGTGCCAACCCAGATCAGCCTTTCGTTTATTCATGTAAATTCTCTACTTAATTCTTTGTTAGAATTGTACTTTTTTAAAATTTGTCTACAGGGTTTTAGGATATGTACTGTATATATTTTATCGATACATACATTTGATTGTGTATTTGCGGATGTTTTTCCGTTTGTGTAAGACCCTAAATTAAATTTCTTGTGCAAAAACCTGTTTAAGGTTTATTACTAACTACTTGCATTTGAAAACAGTATTATGATTCCTTAAAATGGAAAGTTGGGGTCCAATGTTGAAAATGTTTGTCTCGTGCAAATTTATATTCATGCGTTGTTTGCCTTTTCAATTAGTACAAATTGGTCCCTCAAGTTCTAGAGCTGCTTGTCGTTGCAACCCGTTCCAACGATGCATTTGGTGGGTCAAGATAGCATAACTGCTTGATGTTGCATACTAGAACTGATTAAAGCCCTATTCACATCATATTCGATAAAAGGAAAGAGGGATGCTCCAATAGAAAAATACTTCGAAGATGAACTTGTTGCCATGCAATAGTCAGTAATTCTTTAATCCACGTAAGCTGAAAATCAGGAGGAAATATAGGAAAATTCTTGGCTCGATTTTGTTGAGATGGACATATTCAGGTATTGAACCACTTAACTTGAAAGACAGTGAGTGATCGTCGACGTGCCTCTTCAAGACGTATTTATTTTTTCATCAAAGGCCCAACACATGAAATTTTATAAGCGAGTGCAGTGAGACTCAACTCCAGGACCTTTTTGTGCTTTGATAACATGTTGACGTTGAACCACCTTTAGATAATGATGAAGTTTATATATTTATATTTTGTAATCAATGATGTGTTTGCCTTGTTGGGTTTGTAGCGAAAAACTTATGAACACCTGTAAAGATGGAAATGAGATTGAAATGGATAGGAAAGGATTTGAGACATGGAAGAAAATGTCGAAAGAGGTATGGTTTTTGAAAAAAATCTTGTCCCATTTTACTATATTGTCTTAGTTATTTTATTACAAACTTTATGTGACTATTAATTACAATTGACATATTTCTTGGTTACCCAGGAGAGGAAACCATTTGTGCTTCAGGCTGAAAAGATTAACTCGGCTTATGTGAAACTTTTGCTCGAGGAGGAAAAAGAGATCAAATGGGTATTTAATTTAGACTTCCTTCGGTGTTTTTAAGAAGTTTGGATTCATAGAACGAGCCTGCTTCAATGGATGCAATATGATCTTGGAAACACCATATGATTCAGGCATAAATCATAGGATCAGACAAGCAATCTTAATGATATTGTACTAAATTTTTCCTATATTAATATCATTGAAATGAGATGTGCACTGTATATGATTTTTTCTTTCCACAGGGTTTATCATCGGTGCTGATTCTCGTGAAAAGAATTAAATAAATAAATTGTACCCTATTCCTTTGTTATGCAACTCGTAATAGTTAGTACGGCAACTTTTTTCTCAACTTCCAATAACATGGTTCTACTAGTTAATGGAAATTATTTAAAATTCTTGATTTGTGGAATCTTATACTTTTAGTTAGTTGCTTATCCAATGAATCCTTCGGTTTAATCTTTTTGCTGCCTTAGCATCTTGTTTCTCTTCCCATTACTTTGTAGTTCTTGTTTGCCTTAAGAATTGATCAGTTCCTTCAAGTTCAAGGATTTAAACATGGTTGTGATAAGATCGTCATTTGCAGGTGGATGATGAGGCAGATTCAGCTGATATTGGCAAAAGAAACAAGGTTTGATTTCTTCCCTGCTTTCAATTTGAACTCTGACTAACATTACACTGGTTATTTATGTTCGACTTGATCACAGGACTATGACAAGTTTGAGATGGATTATGATTCCGAAAGATCCAGTGGATTTCATTTCTTCCAGTCGAAAACATTAAGCTTCAAAACAAAAGATTTGTATGTTTTTTTCTTCCTCCCTACTATTGCATTTTCATTTACACATTTCTTATATTGTTCATAGAACTTTTCTTTTTATGGTTGCCCGTGGAGGATATTGTGCCGAATGCTAGAGAGCATGTTTGCCTAAGTTAAGAGTTACTTTTAAAATAAACCATGTACTACAAATTGAGAAAAAAGTAACATATCCAAAAAATGACTTATAAGCTTAGCCAAACATTCTCAGTTATATTTTTATTATATGATTAAGGAAGTTTGGACTTGTCTCTTCCACATACAACAACTAAAACTTGAAGCTGTTTTGTGTGGAACAGGTTACGAATATGCCCTTGGGCAACTGAGAAATCCCCTTGAACTTGAAAGTTTGAAGATTGAACATAACTTGCTGAGAGTTCCATGGTTTTGTTTGCATTTGGATTGATGGGACAATTTTCCTTGCAATGGGTGAACTATTTTGTCATTGCATACCAGATTCTATTTTGGCTTGATGTAAGTAATCTTAGGATTTAGTTTTGATCACTTATTTGAAAGCTAATGCGTAAAGGATGATCCACAAGAAAGGTGGTAGGATTCGAACCTATGATCAGCCCGCCTCTGACCTGTTGGGTTGGGTGGCTGGGTTAGCTCCCTTGGTCTTTTAGATTGGTTTAAGGCCTCATTATTTTCATGCTTGACATGAGGGATAAAAACACTAATATTTGAACTGGAATGCAAGGTGGAGTGTAACTGTCTTGTCGTGCTATCCGATTTGTATTTAAAAAGCATTTTGTACTATCTATTAAGATTTGCCTATGCCTAGCTCTTCATTTTCATTCTCATACCCAGTATATTTGATTATGATCGTCTTCCCGATGCTTCCTCGCTGCCTAAATTTATCATTTCTTGGAATCCGGTCAAGACCTCAAATATGCACGCTTTAATTTGATCAGATGAATCTTCTTACTGCTATCCTATGAATATGCCAAGAAAGTGTTTGATGCTCAAATTCATGTTTTTTGGGTTCTTGTCATGTGACACGACTAATTTATATGGTTTGTATACTTATTTGACATAATTAATACTTTAAATTATTATATTTTATAGAAGTCTTGTAAAATTATCTTTATAAACTATAAGCTTTCACTCAAGTTGTCACTTTGAACTTTTCGAGAAAATTAGGTTGACACTTGAAATAGACACGCAACTAAGCACAACTCTTGAATTGATTTTAGCCAAATAACCCCACAAACATTGAGAATGACCCAACAAATACATTATTAGGGGTGGTTAAAGGGGGTACTTTTAAGTTTACCTTTGTCAAACCTTCAATTTTTAACTGTATCTTTTTTTTTT
>CAIGRF010023395.1:886-15148 GCA_903798235.1 Fraxinus ornus
TCTTTCGAAATTGGTGATTTCATATCTATTATTCACGTATTTTAGCATTTGCTAAGACTCACCAAAGATCCTCTCAATCACCTAATACATCACCTCAAACAGCAGCCACCATTACCACATGTATTTCTTTTTGTAATACAACTTATTCCAAGCCAAAAACCATTACCTGAATAATTGACAAAGGTGCAACAGATCATATGGCATGTTCACATACATTCTTTACCTCTATTGACTCAGCCACAACCACCAAAGTTCACTTACCAAATGGATCTTCTGTCCCAGTCAGCCATATTGGAAAAGTTAAAATCCCTGATAGTCTTCTTCTTGAAAATGTCTCGTGTGTGCTTTCTTTCTCATTCAACTTGATATCAGTCTCTAAACTAAATAAATTCTTTACTATTCATATAATTTTCTATGTCTTTCATGTCTCATCCAGGATCTGGCCAGCATGAAGATGACTGATTTTGCTAAAGAAAAAGATGGCTTATATCACTGCATGATTGCTCAAGACAATAATGCATCTCTATTTGTTACCAATAGCCCTACAACACATGTCTCAGCTCAGTTCAATTACAATCTCTGGCATTGCAGACTTGGACACATTTCTGATACTAGAATGTCCAAGATCCCGTGCCTTTCTTCTCATATTCCTTGTAACGATTTACATAAATGTGATATTTGTCCCCTAGCAAAGAAAAAGAAGCTACCTTTTCCAATTAGTAATTCAGTACCAAATAAAATATTTGATTTAATTCATTGTGATATTTTGGGTAATTTCCATGTGCCTTCTTTTAATGGTTACAAATTCTTCCTCACTATTGTTGATGATTATTCTAGATGCACATGAGTTTTCATGATACAATCTAAGTTTGAGACTAGTAGCCACATAAAGAACTTCTATCAAATGGTTATTACACACTTTAATACCAAAATAAAGACCTTTAGAATTGACAATGGTGGTGAGTTTCTCATGTCAGAATTCTACAATTCTCATGGAATTCTTCATTAGAAAAGTTGTGTTGAATCACCACAACAAAATGGAATTGTAGAAAGAAAACACCAATACATCCTACAAGTAGCTATTGCCCTTCTTTTCCAATCAAATGTACCTCTCATCTTTTAGAGAGACTGCATACTCACAGCAGTTCACATTATTAACCGGATACCATCTCCAATTCTTGACAATAAAACTCCTTATGAACTGCTATTCCAAAAACTACCAGACTATGATCACCTCAAAACATTTGGTTGCTTGTGTTTCACCAGTACACTCAGCAATCATAGAACTAAGTTTTCTCCTCGTGCATCTAGGTGTATATTCCTTGGTTATCCTATTGGATACAAAGGATACAAGGTTTATGATCTACAAAACCACAGAGCATTTATTAGCAGAAATGTCATCTTCCATGAATCTTCCTTTCCTTACAAAAATTCCTCACCTCACTCAACAACAGAACCTCACATATTTCCCATAACTGAACCATACTTTGATCATTCCTATCCTCATGCACCAGCAATAAACCAATCAGCAGAAACTAGTAGTAGCCAGACCCAAGTTAATACTGATCCAATACATGTTCATCCTTACCTTATTTCCTCACCAGACAATGGTTTACTTGCTCCTCAACCCCTTCCCATAAAATCTAGCATAGTAAAGCATCTACCCTTCTATCTAGGTGAATATCACAGTGATTTACCATCTTCTTCTACTGCAATCCAGTCTTCCATAATGCTGGCTAGTCCATCTGCTTCAGGTAAACCTTTCTCTCTTTCTCATTTTATCTCTATTGATAGACTTTCCACCAAACACAAGGCATTTGCCACCTCTATTTCAAATGTTTTTAAACTAAAGTTTTATGGCCAACTTATCAAATTTCCACATTGGCAGGCTACCATGAATTGTAGGACTCAAGCTCTTGAGAAGAATAATACTTGGACCCTCACTCATCTACCACCTGATAAACACACCATTAGTTGCAAATGGGTCTACAAAGTAAAATTCAAAGCAGATGGTACTATGAAAAGATACAAGGCACGTTTGGTTGCCAAAGGGTATACTTAACAAAAGGGCCTTGATTTTTTTTGACACCTTCTCCCCTGTTGCAAAGTTGACCTCTATTCGAGTTCTTTTGGTTGTTGCAACAGTGAACAATTGGTTTTTGCACCAGTTAGATGTTAACAATGCTTTCCTTCATGGTGATTTACATGAGGAAGTCTACATGGAACTGCCCCCAAGGATATCCCAGTCCTGATCCTTCACTTGTTTGTAAATTAAATAAAAGTCTATATGGCCTCTAACAAGCATCTCTCCAGTAGTTTGCTAAACTTATTTCTAGCTTTATCTCACATGGTTTTATCCAGTCCAAGTCTGATTCGTCTTTATTCCTAAAATCCACCACTGATTCTTTCATCATTATATTGGTTTATGTTGATGACATCCTTCTTGCAAGTAACAATCTTTATGAAATTCAAGTTGTCAAACATTTCCTGGATGATCAGTTCACAATCAAAGACCTTGGTGAATTAAAATACATTCTTGGTTTGGAGGTTGCTAGATCAAAGCATGGAATCAGCATCTGTCAGAGAAAATATACCTTAGACATCCTTGAAGATTCTGGCTTCATTGGTTGCAAACCGGTGACATTTCCTATTGAATCTACTCTCAAGCTCAAATATGAAGAAAGTAACCTCATCTCCGATCCATCAGTTTATAGAAGGCTCATTGGTAGATTAATATATCTTACCATTACAAGACCTGACCTGGCTTACTTTGTACAAGTTCTTAGTCAATTCATGTCCAAACCAGCCCAATCTCATCTAAATACTGCTCACAGAGTTCTTAGATACATTAAAGCTACATCGTGTTAAGGCTTATTTTTTCCTTCCAAATCTGATTTACACCTCAAGGCCTACAGTGACAGTGATTGGGCCGGTTGTCTTGACACTAGACGAAGTGTTACTGGCATTGCCATTTTTCTTGGAAAATCCTTATTCTCTTGGAAATCCAAGAAACAGAACATCGTTAGCAGATCTTCAGCTGAAGTTGAATATAGAGCTTTAGCATCTACAACCTGTGAAATCCAATGGTTACTCCATCTTCTCCACGATTTGACTATCACTCATCCTCAACATGCACTCTTATACACAGATAGAAAATTAGCTCTTTCAATTGCTACAAATCCTATCCATCATGAAAAAACCAAACACATTCAAATAGATTGCCATCTTGTCTGAGAAAAGTTACATTTTGGTCTAATCAAGATCATCCACGTTCTTTCTTATCATCAACTAGCAGACGTTCTCACTAAACCCCTTAGCTCAGCCATGTTTCAAACCCATATCTCCAAGATGGGCATTTTGAACATCCATGCCCTTCTTTATGGGGGTTCTTATGATACAGTTGCAACAGTAAACCTGAAACCACCAGAAGAAGTTTGAAATTCAATTAGTTGGGGAGTTAGTTAGTTGGGGAGTTAATTCAGTTAGTTAGTTTAATGTTAAATTCCAGCTGGTTTTCTTTGTATATAAAGTGGTGGAATGTAACGCAGAACTTCATATAGCTTGAATAATAGAGAGTTCTTCTTCTTTCTCTTCATCAGGTTATACTCTTTTATTTCTACATTTGTGATTGTAGTCTTCGATGTGTTCTGAGTTGATGAATTTCGCTTCTTTTTCATATTATTTTGTTAACCATTTCTCCTCGCGAGAAACTATTGTGATAATGAGAATGAAAATAATGATATCCAAATGATGGAACCATTGACCGTTCGCCCAACATTTGCATTTTATCTGATTGGGAGTGCACCGAAAAGTAGTTTTGTATTGTCCATATGGTCGAAAAAGTGTATTAGGATAGTGCTGGTTCCCATAAGTCACCTAATGCCCAAGACAGATGAGAATCCACAGCATTAAAGACTTGGAAACAGTTTAGAAATGAGCATTCGGTGCTCCAATGCTTGTTAAGAGGGCTATGGAGACTTTTAGGGCTCTATAGGTTGCATATGTTTACAACAAATGTAACCAAAGAGCACTTTGTCTCATGGCATGAAGCTTATCATATACAAGATTCAGTTGAGCTAATAGTCCTTGGTTCTAAAAAAAATTGTTTGGCTGTTTAGCCTTCAATTACTCTCTTTTGGAGTCAGATCTTAGATTCTCTCTCCAGCCCTATGTGTGAGAGGTGTTTAGTAACTTCTGAGTCGAACCAACATAACTTGATCTAAACGGACGAGCTTGTGTTCATAGCACTTTTATCATTTGGAAGTTAGCTTGGAATTTGAGAGACATCCCTTTGAAATTATTCAAAGCCTTTTTAACTCTTTATAAATCTCTAAGACTTACCTTCCAAAGTTGGTAATACTTGTCCCCCCATTTAGGGGATCCACCACTGCTTATTGCTATAAAGTCCTCTACTAAAGGTTGGAAGAGCCTTTTCTTCTTTGTCCATGATGACTAATATCGTCGACCTCCCCTTTAAAGCTGCTTTTACTTAAGTATCTTTTGCAAAGCCACCCTCTGCCTAAGGCTAACTATACCATGATGACAGAACAATCATCCATAGATGATATGGTACGGAGAACATGGAGAAAAATATCACGGATGACCTTTACCTCTGTGCTATTGAGTCGGAATCCCGAGTGTCTCCAATTGAGAAACTCAGAAGTATACCTATAAGCTAAGATGTCAACAAGTACTTCATGTTGGAACTTATCCGATAAAATAGGAAATAAACTCGAGGACTTTTGAAAAAAGAACCTTAATGTTTTCGCATGATGGCATAAGGACGTGGTAGGAATTGATGCAAAGGTATCATGACACGCCTTAAAGATTGATCACAAGTTTTCGCTTTTACAAGTGGTTTGAGATTGCTCAATTTTGAGAAATATAAAGCCTTTAAAAAAGGTTGACAAACTTCTATTTAACGCCTTCTTAGAGACACACTATTATAGCAGGGTAGCCAATCTACTCCTCGTTCGAAAATCTAATAGGGAGTGGCACGTATGCATCGACTTTCCATATCCGAACAAGGCAAAGCTCTACCTTGCATCGACTAGCTGGTGGATACAATGACGAGATACATCTTTCTGAGCTTTATGAAGCCTATTTAAGATACAATAAGATCCCCACTTATGGGCCGGAGGAGAATATATATTCTTCATCATCGACCGATGCATATACTGATACATGGTAATGTTCTTACTTTAAAGAACATTTGTGGCCACTTACTAGCAGTTGGTCAACTAAATGTTCGTGGAACAAATTAGGATGATTATGACGGTGTATGTGGATGATATTCTTTTAAAAAGTCTGAAGCAAGCTAGCACATAGTCCACCTTGAAATCACATTCCCCATTATCCAACACTATCAAATGAAGCTTAATCTACAAAAATGTGCATTCGAGGCCGCCTGGTATAAGTCTTTGGGACTTTTGGTTAATGAAAGAGGAATCGAGACCAATCTAGAAAAGGTTAGGGCTCTCCTTAAAATGAAGTAATCACAAAAGCCTAAGGAGGCCAATCGTAAGTCACCGTTATGATCTTGGATAGGTTGTCTAACAAAAACTAGTTGTGACTTCGACTCATTCTATATCATATAATTGCGACTAGCTCACATGGCATGAGTAAAATTACAACTTCATGTGGTGATTTCATGTAGAATAAATGGTTCCCAAATGTGACATTGCAATATTTGATGAGATGTTTAGCAACGAACAATTACGGCTCATATGAGTTATATACATTTTATATTACAGAGTTGTGACCACGAATTTGTGAAACTTCCAACCGTCTAAACAAAAAAATGGTTATTTTTTAGTACAAATCAAGAGAAAGAATCATTCTTCCTCTATATTCATTTATTGCGATAAGAAGGAGAAATATTGTTTAGATAGCAATATCAGAAATGTAAAAGAAATTATAAACGAAATTTTTGAATTTTTTTAATTAAATTCCTAAATATTTGATTAAATTTTTTTTATTAATAACCTAATTTGTCAAAAGCAAGCTTCATTTCGGTTAAACATTCGGTTTCGGTCACCACTCATCTATGCCCCCGCGCGCCGCCTGTTTAGATATTATTCATCGAGCAAATAGGACAAGCGCTAAGGTTTTCTTCCTCGTTATTTCACTGAGATTTGGTAACAATTTAGCGTGAAGGAGAGGCAAAAAGGGAGACGTATCACCGCCTTAGCACCAATTCATCTTTTGTTTCAGTGATTACTGCTCAACTTCTTCATAACCAAGCTTGGAAGGTAGTATCGGATTATATTAGTGTACAAAGGGGATTTATACGTTGAAATCGCACTCGATGTGATTGTTGGGAATGATTAATTTAAACTCGACTCCTTAGTCCTTATAATTCATATATTTTCCAGAATTGTTATTTCTTGATGGTGATTTTTCCGACAAAATTTCCAGAATCATTGATGCGGTTGTTTATTGCCTTTCTTAAACATTAACCCTACGCATAAACTCTATGTGCCCTCCGCCCATGATTGGGGTTCGTTTTGTTGCTCACAGGTATTCTAATCATTGGTTTGTTTAGTGGAAACTTTGGCGTTTTATTGTATATATGTTTCCTTTTTACGCTGTAATTGTTTATTTTGTATTTATGGATTTTGCGTATATTATTTCGATTTTTTCTTGTTTTTATCTTTTTCATTATTCCATATGTAATTTTTCAATGATTCTGAGTCATAGAATAGAAAAAATTAGTTGTAGATTTCTTTGTTCGTCTTCTACCTATGCGAAAAATAAAGTTGATTTTTGATTTTTTTGTGTTCTGTGTTATGTTATGTATCTTAGTTAAAAATTAATTTTGACTTTGAAATAGTTACCTTGTACGGTAATTAGTATTTATGGGACTTTGGCACAAGTTTTTCTTGGTAGTTTTTTTTATTAATTTAATTAACTACTTCAATTAACTATTTCTGTGTGAATATAGGTCTGCGATCAAAATAATAAATTATCTTTGTGCGTGACATATTATGCAATTAACTACTGCCAGTTCTATTGGAACAAGTAAAAAGCGTTAGTTTACTCATTGTTGGGTCCTAAATAATATTTCTTGTTTGCTTTTAAAAAATGTGCAGTGTTGATGAGTCCAATGGTTATGGTTGCTGAGAGTCAGTCTGGAAACCTAGTCTGCTCCCCACTTCAGCACTTGCAATTTTCCACTGTGGCAGCTGTGGATAACACACCGAAGAGGAGCATAAAGTTCAAAATCACCTCAAAAGGATTACGGCGTGAATCAGCAGACAAGTTGTGTGAAAACATGACGATGATCGTGAATAATGAAAGCAGAGATGGAGTTACTGCAAATGGAAAGTCTATTACAGTCAATTTTTCCACTTCAGGCAACTCTAACAAGCGCAAGCATGGAATGATCCTGAAGTGTCAAAGGGAGAAAAAGGCGAGGATGGATCATAGTTTCAAGCAACAGTGCAGGAGCATTTTGAGATCACTAATGGAGCACCCTCACGGATTTGCTTTCAATCAACCAGTTGATCCTGTGAAGCTGAAGATTCCTGATTATTTTTCAATAGTCACTGAACCAATGGATTTGGGTACGATAAAGAATAAACTTGAGGGCAATACATACTTCAATGAAGTGGAATTTGCTAGTGATGTCAGGTTGACCTTTTCCAATGCGATGCTGTACAATCCTCCTGGGAACTATGTCCATAACTTTGCAAAGGAATTGAATGATGTTTTCAATAGGAGATGGAAATTAATGGAGATGAAATTGAAGTGCACAGGCAGAAACCTTGAACAGTTTTGCAATTTAGATGAAATGAAAAAGAATGGCCCCACACTAGTTAAAATTGTTCATAAAGGTTTGAAATGTTTCAGAATAAGTTTGTGCTTTCTGGTTGGTCCTTTACACGACCTGATTGGCCATGTATCTTGTACGCAGACGATGGCAATCTAAGTGCCTGTGTCACTGCCAATGGAAAACCACTTGATTCTCCTGCAGTCGAATGTGCTACATGTGGTAGTCTGATGTGCCAATGCCGCCTTAGAAGATGTTCTATTAAGCCATCTTCTAGTGGTGAGTTAAATTCTTATTTCTTCTGTTTGTCTGCTCCAAGTGTGCTCCTGTCAACTAATTTGCAGTGCATTTCATCTTGTTTCAAAATTTGCTTCAGAAAGATCATCTGATCGTGATCACTGTGCTGATTCTAAATCTGTAAGTTTAGTTGCACCAAATATTTTTATTTAATATCTGTTGCAACTTTTGGTTGATAGTCACCTTGTCATCTTACATCAGGATTATGCGATTAAATATCCCGTGACGTCTCATACAGGAGAATTAAAGCTGGATTCAGGTGGTGAGAGCAATAGCTGTTACATATATGTTTACAATTTTGTAGCTTGTTTCTTGATTATTTGAGCTTTGACATGCCATTGACTTTGATTTGTAGGGCATGAGAGAGTTTCCAATGAAGACAATTTTCAGCAAAGTGTCTCTTCGCCACCCACAACTGCTGCCATTGATGAAGGTAGCTATCAGCTAGATATGTGAATGCATTATTAGCTTCTTTGTGGAAGACCACAGCTCTGTATCCATTTGTATTTTGGGAATCTTACTCCCATTGGCACACACAGACACATGCATGTATCTGTTCCAGATGTAAGAAAATGATGTCAATTTTCCTCACCAAATTCAAAGATCCAAACTATTGAAGTATTAATCGTACCTTGGAAATATGTAGATTTGATTTATTTTTTACCTTTGCTTTAGGATTTACTTCACTTGGTTATATGTCTCCAAACAAGGCTTTACGTGCTGCAATGCTAAAAAGCCGCTTCGCAGATACTATCTTCAGAGCTAAACATCAATCTCTCTTGGATCATGTAATGGATTCTTATTGCATGCAGAATTTTGGCATACACACTAGTTGGTTTTGTGGACTTACTAAAATCTCTGTTTCTGTTGTTTTCTGATCAGGACAAGAATAATCCTGTGAATCAGGAGAAAGAAAGGGAGAGACTTGAAAGGCTTCAGCGTGCAGGTGACCTAAGCATATCCTCGATTCAATGTTATGGTGTACAGTCATTTTTTATTAAAATTCTGCCTTCCAGTGAAACTTTTAGTGGATTTTTTTTATTTTTTTTTTGTGGGGGGTGGGGGGGATTCTATTATTTTGTATTGAACTTCTTTTTCTTGATGATTGATAGATGTGATGCAAAGCATGTAGCAGACATGAAATTTTAATTATAGAGACTTGTGTGAAATGTGAAGCTATTCTAGAGTGTGAATGAAATTGAATGGTTCAATAATTTTCAATTGGATATCTGACTTTCACTCTGTTCTTTTATGATATGATTATTTCATTAGTATTTCCCTTGCTAATGGAATATTTTGTTTACACTGGATGTTTGACCATGTGCAGATAAGGCTAGGATTGCAGCAGAATTTAGAGCTGCTGAAGCAGCCTCACGAATGAAGGCAGAGGCGGAATTGAAGATGCAGCGTGAGAGAGAAAGAGAAGCTGCCAGAATTGCAGTAGAAAAGGTTTTTTTTTTTTTTTTCTTTTCTTTTCTTTTTAAATTTTTGTCCGTGTGGTTTCTGTTGTTATTTGCTTTGTGGATGCGAAAGAAATTTAATTTTCTGGCGTTTGTTTCACTCTATGTAGATGGTAAAAACTGTCCACATTGATGAAAATCGAGGGATTATGGAGGACCTTGAAGCGATAATGGGAGCCATGAGCAGTGGTGACTTGAGAAACCCTCTGGAGCAGCTTGGGCTATACATAAAGGATGAACACATGGAAGATGATGAAGATGCCATTTTGCAAGGAGAAGAGGGGGAAATTCTTTCATAGCCCTACCTACACCTGTATAGTTTTACTTTCATTCCTTGCATAGATTGGGAGTGAAGGTGTTAATTGTAAATTAGTGAAATCTTCTTGTCGGCTGTTAGGGAACGAAAGGCTGAGATCTGTAATTAGTCAAACAAACATTGAAAGTACAACATGTGAATAATTTTAAGTAGATGCAGTCAAACAAACATTGAAAGGAAAACTTGTACATAATTTTGCTTTGATGCAGTTATCTAGTAGTAGTAGTTAGAATTTGTGTTGTATATCAGTATACTGAGCATGATGCTTCTATTGGATCGATATTTTCTGCATATCATAAAATTTTATAATGTAGCTTGTATATTACCCAGGAGAATATGTTCAAGAGTCAGAACCTTTGCGCTTCAGTCCCGATAGTTACAGTTGTTGGAATAGTAGTATTCGTAGTAGTTGTTGGATACTGGCGGGCTTATTGAGTTGTGGGATTCCATTCTTTGAGTTCCCAGTTGTCTTTTTTATTCGATCTTTCCACCTGAGCGGTGTCAATATTGAGTTATGCATGGTTGTAAACATACCTCTTTATGCACTTCAGTAATATTGGTGGACCACAGATGACTTTAGACAAAGAACTTGAAATTGGACATCATAAGTAAGTCATTTGATTTGGATATAAGGAATTTATCGAGTACCTTGAAATTTTTCATAGAATTTATTCTTGAAGTTCATTGTGCAATCCAAATAATGCAGTGTACTAGTTGGGTGGTTCTACAGCAGTTCAAGGATAAAGCAGCATATATGTAACATTTACTGTACTTTTAGCTATCCTTAAGGAAATGAATATTATTATATTTATTGTTACATCGATTTCATTATCGAATTAAGAATAGGGAGTCGAGATATAATTGTACACTGGGTTCCAAAGTGTCAAACAATGACCATAAAATCAGGCATTTGAGACAATTTTGCCAGAATCTGCTGGAAATTCTAGACACCAAACTGACGGCTATCTGTGGCTACAAATGCAATGATACTTCAGCCCTTGTTTCAAATGCTAAACTGTGAGAGAAATCCATTTTTTTGTTTAGTGTAATGTTATTAAGCATCATGCTAAATTTCTAGACTGTATTTCTGTTTTTATTCCCTTTTTTTTTCTTTTTTTTTTTCAGTTTTTGTTAATTTGTGAATTATGAGAAATGAGAATTTATGTTATATTATTGTTTGAGACTATGAGTTAATGACTTATAATTTTGAATTGTGTTTGTGTATTGTGATTTGTGATTTGAGAATTTAGGGTTTTAGGAAATTAGGATTTAGGAATAAGTGAAAAAATTAATGGTGTTTATGATCATTTATTGTCAACGGTCATCGGTCGCCGGTCAACAGTCAACAGTCTCCGCCCGTGCTGAACTATAAGGTTGGATTCGTCCATGTGCACATGTATGGATTATATTCATGATGATGCACATATGAGTTGAAAGATAAGGAAAACGATGAAAAGAAGATGATAAAGAAAAAAAAATACTCGAGCACCATAGGGCGGGTCGATGCCCAGTCGAACCACTACCACGAAAATTGAGGTTTATGGTCAAAATTTATGCAAATCTTCACATAAAACAGTTAAGCGACCCAAACCCATTCATATCAATGTACTGATTTGTAACCTAAAGGAAGATTATACCAAAACCATAACTTTCAAAAGTACAAAAAAAAAAAAAATGGAAAAAGATTGAAAAATTACCTTAAATTGGAGGAATTTCTTTTTATGAATGATGTCCAACTCAAAATGGGGAAGAAATTTGCCAAAGTTACGACTTTCTCTTCAATTTTTGACGAAGAAGTAAATAATAAGGACATGTTTGAGCCAGATTTTAATCTGATTTTAACCTAAGTAAAAGTCAAATAATCAATATCAACCACATCTTTCATGGTCCCACATATTTTCAACTACACATTTCAAAAACTTCTATCACAATCCACTTAAAATCTGATTTTAATTTACATCAAACACCATCTAAACGAAGAGAAATGAAAAAGGGGAGAAGGAATGAAAAGAATTGGTTTTGAGAATGACCCGCTTGAGATCATCGTAAATGCAAGAGGCCTGCTCAAGCGAGAATGTGGCACTTATCAAGCGGTTAGACTTTTAAAAAAACCATTTTAGGGGCTGGTTGAGAGCCCTGCAATTTATTTTATTTTTATTTTTTAATAAAATAAAATAAAATAAAATGTCATGAATACATAACAAGTGATAACAAGAACAAATATTTGATCATTCACACCAGCATTATTAATGAACAACGAAAATTCTTCCCACAATTCATTCTAAACTTATATGGAGTATAAAGTATAAGAAATCCATGTATGAAATGTGCCACTAGTACTTTATGAGTAAGACTCAAGCTTAATTTTGTGAGAAGGAATATGCAAAAAGAAATAACCAATGAATGAATATTTTCTTAACAATGAAAGGCAAACACAAAACTACCAAGTAATATTTAAAGAAGATAGCTCAACCTATTTTTTCATATAAAATTTTCTTCACTATCTATGAGCATATTTTGGAACTCATGAGCACAACTATATATAATTCTAGTTGTCTTATTTCAAACTTAAATTTTTATTTATCTTTATTCTAGATTTGCATTTTTCTTTAAAGAACTTTTTTTTTCCCTTTTTGTGTTTTTCTTGGCATTAGGGATATATTTGTCAGACTCGACTCGGACACTGACCAGGACAATGCAGTAGGTCAATGAGTTAGTGGTTCAATCGGTAACCCGATGGTTCAACCTGCGAGTCATTGCATAAAAACCTACAAAAAAATATAAAATATAAATTTTTTTAGGGGCAAAATTAAAATTTTTAATTTATTTTTCATTAATTATTTGGATCTATAAAATAAAGTAAAATGAAGAACCCATTATTTTTTTTTAGAGATTCAAGGTTCAATTCCTTTGAATCCAAAAATCTTGTAAAATGATTTTAAAACTCAATCAAATCGGTCAACGGGGCAGAGTAAATCGCCGATTAACTCGGTCAAAGCCTAATTTTGACCGAGTCAAGTGCATTTCTATCAAATTAACCTGCCCGGCTCGGTCAAAGGTTTGGGTCGCCGATTTTTCGGGCCTGACCGATACTTATAAATATGATTAGGGAATATACAAAAACTAAGATCAAAATGTCAATTTACATTTAGGCCCTGTTTGACACACATTCTTTCAAAACTCATTTTCAACCACACATTCTTCAATAAAATAATATTTTTCATCACATCAATAATTTTTCATTAATTTTTAACCACATATTTCTTATCATATCACCATTTAAAATACATTATTTTCTCAATAATATCCATCAAACACACACTTAAGGTCATTCCACCACGCCTATGAACGTTGTCTAGAATCTCACATATGTGATCAAAGAGTAGCACCTATACTGTTAGCTTTCATAAGAAACTCAACCATCTAAAGGTTTGGTGAAAAGGTCGGCCAACCGATTTCTGTGAAGACGTGTTCAAGAGATATAACATGAGTCTCCATAAACTCTTGGATAAAATAAAGTATAGTTTTTATATGTTTGGTCCGAGAGTGTTGAACGGGATTTCTAGAAATGTTTATTACACTAGATTCGTCATAAAACACAATCTCTCAACATTTGTTTCATACAAAGCAGATAAGTACAATAACTTCCTGAAGCAATGTATCTCGCCTTAACCATAGACAAAGAAATTGAATTTTGTTTCTTTCTCATCTAAGTTAAAAAATTTGTACCAATATGAAACACCATCCAAAGGTGCGCCCAATCGACATCATAATAGCCCGCTAGATCTAGATTAGAATCCATAGAGAATTAAATACTATATTCTACTGTGCCATTTATATATCGAATGATACGTCTCACAGCACTCAAGTGTGACTCTTTAGGATCGGCCTGAAATTTAGCATAAACACCAACACTAAATGCTATGTCTACTAGCCTTAAGTAGAGTAAACTACATATCATGCTTCAATAAGTGTTTGATCAACACTTTTTCCTGAAAGATCTCAACCTAAATTGGCATTAGTGCTCGTGGTGTTCTAGCATGTTTCTTGCTATCTAAGCTAAATTTCTTTACAAGATCTTTAACATATTTTGATTGATATATAAATATCTCATCATCAGTTTACTTAACCTAAAAGCTAAGAAAGAAACCGAGTTCTCCTACCATACTCATTTTAAATTCTTGTTTAATACATTCAACAAATTCATGAGCAAGAAAGTCAATGAAAATCCAAACACAATGCTATCAACATAGATCTAAGCTATGGTGATGGTTTCCTCCACTCCACCCATCTAATAAAAAAAGTTCTATCTACACTACCTCTAGAGAATCCTTGTTCTAAAGGATAGGCGGTTACTCTATCATACCAACCTCTAAAAGCTTGTTTTAATCTATACAAGGTTTTTTTTTTTTTTTTTT
>CAIGRF010023447.1:4749-15631 GCA_903798235.1 Fraxinus ornus
TGCATAGTCTATTGCATTAATTTTGATTCATGTGGGGATTGTTGGAAAAAATTGGTTTTAATTAGTCGGTTTGACCAACTTTTGACCAATTATTTTAGTGGCCTCGTTAGTTGGACAAAAGATTTTTTGGCCGAGTGTGTTCTACTCCGTGAGTAGATTAATGTAATGTATTTATTTTCTCAAAATCAATTTAGGGTGAATGAGAAATTAAGGCCAAAAGACTAACATTTGAAGTTGAAATAAATTGAGAATGAAAATTGGTAAAAAAAAATTAGAAAATAACCATCCCACATAAGAAAACTAGAAGAATAGAAACCACTTTATATTGTTCAAGTTTGGAATTTGGATTTGGGCTCCAATGGGTACCAATGGTCTTTGCGGGGAGAAAACATATATATATATATATATTGGTAAAATAATATTTAAATTATATTATTTCATTATTATCTAAAATAATATATTTATTTATATTATTTATTTTACCCGAATTTTCTGTACGGGACACGTGGCTTCTTCTACAATCTAGTGATTGACAGTTAAACTGTCAGTCCAAATGGGTTGTGTTTGTTGAAGGTACAACTTTTCGGCTGTTGTGTCTTTTGGACACAACTTTTCAACTTCTATATAAAGGTCCCCATACCCCAGATTTTATTCATTCCAAAATCAATTCTTATTTTTCTTGCAAATTATATTGCTTCATCCCTTCATTATTCCATATTTTACATTTCAGTCTCGAAAGTTATTTTCATACATTTTAGTCCTCCAATTTTAGAGAGATAAAAAAATGTTAGTAGGTTCGCCGGGTTTTGTAATTTGGAGTGCTACTATTACAAGTCGAGGTCATTGTATCTTGGGAGACGAGTGCCGGAATAACGTTAATACCAGTGCGGGGCATTATCGTATTAAGGCAAAAGAGTCGAACTCTTGCATCGGCCATTATCATTTTATTTCGTTCATTTTTGCAAGTTAGTATTCTGTCAAATTATTGTACGGTAATATCATTGTTTGCCAACAAAGGTAAGACTTCCATAAAACATATTAATGTTAAAAACTGCAAAACTAGCATTAGCCTTTGAACTGGCATTGGGCAGTCTACTACTGAAGTTATTTCCAGAGGCTTCAAGAAACTGCAATTCAGGCATCGACCAGAGAGCATCTGGGAAATCACCACTAAATTGTTATGACTCAAAACCACAATTTACAACCGAGTCAGAGACAGTAAATTATTCCCAATAACCATTCTCTGCAAGTTTTTCAGCCCTCTAAAATATGGGGATACTGAGCTAGATAGCGAATGAAATCTGAGATCAAGGTCAACCAGGCTAGAAAGATTGCCAAATTGAGCAGGTATTGAAGAAGAAAAACTATTCCATAAAAGATTCAAGAACTGCAACCTAGACAAAGTAGCAATTCCCAAAGGAGCAGCCCCAGACAAGAAATTCAAAGACATATCAAGTAAAGTAAGGTTTTCCAATGAGGAAATTGAATTGGCAAGCAAATTATGCAGAATAATGCTACGTGTACATTGTGGGGTTGAAATCATTGTGTACATCCCATTAGAGTTTAAAAGGTTGTGAGCGGGAAAGTAGGTTTTTCTTTTTAAAAAAATTGTCCAATAGTGTATCGCCACGTGGCACAATATAAAAAATGATGTACATGTAGCATAATTGAATTACACGGAAGACTCTTGCTTCTTGTACAAGGGGCAGTACAATTTTTTTGCCAGATTCCACGTGTCACCATTCCCTATGTCTTTTCATATTTTTTTCCAACACCTAATACAATTTTTACACATGGCTCCCCGATACTAAACCCTAGCAAAGGCCCCTGTACAAATGGTTTTACCAAGGAATGAATCACAACTTCTATTTATCTTGAAAATTTTAGTTTTTTTTCTCTCTCTCTACCTTCTAATTTTCCTCCAGTTCCCATTTATTCATATTCTAAAACTATCATTTGCACTCATTGGGAAAATAGTTCACATCGTTCAAATTTGACATTTACACCCTCATTTCAAACATCTATTGCGAATTTGGTCATTTCCTTCATTTTTCGTTAAATCCTTCGTGAAATATAGGTACTTGGCGCAAAAGGTCCATATCATTTGCCTTGAATGCAAAATCGTCCGTATCATTTCAAATTTGACATTTGGGGCACTCAAATTGATTCTTATTTGCTCAAAATGTTCTTACCATCTATTTTCTCCAATAAAGGATTATAAAATAACTAATTTACCCTATATTTAAATAAACAAATAGAAAAGAAAGAAGTAATATAAAAAAAAATATCTAGAGTTCAATTTTTTTTTTAAAAAAAAAAATACAAACGAATCTCAAGTAAAACTACTTAAAACATTCTAATTAAAAAAATATTTTGTCTTCCCAATTAAACTACTACCCCTAAGTCCATTCCCTAAACTCCACCACTACCACCAACATAATTAAAAAGATAATTAAAAATATTAAAAAAAAAGTAAGAAAAGAATTAAAAACAAAAAACAAAAAAAATGAACAAAAAGAGATTTTCATTGCAATTAAAATGTAGATGATAGTGTAAATATAAGCTCCTGTTTGGACTACATTTTCTTCCAATTAGTAGAAATTTTGTGACCGTTTTTTCAAACTGCTGGCCCCATTATCACACATTTTGGTCAAAAATGTAGGCGAGAAATCTGTGCAACGGTCACAATTCTTATACAAATGGGGGGAAATGCAGAACAAACAGAGGCTAAATCAAATATGTTACATGTACATTATTTTTTAGATTAACTTTGACATCCTCACACATGGCACTCATAGTCTTTGAAACATCTCTGACCAAATTTGACACATGGGAGGAATGTCATCCTTAATGTAAACAACAATGTACATTTAGAATAATTCAATATAATAATCGCCTTACTTAATCGAGTTATTGTAAATTGTCCGTTATGTGTACTTGGATTTCAATGTTTATTATTTTCAATGCTTGCTCTCGGCATCTCAAATGTAATTAACTACATGTTTGAGCCCCATTAAAAGGTTCAGAATGTATTTTGGAATAACAGATTGATAGAGAATGTGTGGTTAAAAAATAAGAGAAATTTTGGATTTGTATGTAATATTATTTTTATTAAAAAATGTGTGATTGAAAAAAAGTGACAAAAAAAACATATTTTGAAAAAAAAAAAAAAAAGGAAATCAAAGGCTAAATATAAAATGTCTTTCTTTATCACAAGTAAAAACCAATTCATATAGGATTTTACCTGTCCAAGGACAGTTGGGGGCCATCGCCTTTATGCATTATTCAATTCTAATAGAAAATTTAAAAAAGAATTTTAGGTGCAGAATGAAGGACGAAACAAGTTGTTGGAATGAAAAACAATGAGCAAGAAAGTCGTTTCGATTTTATATTCAGTCCCTTCTATTTCTTCCGAACGTCATTGCTTTGAGTTCACAAAAGTACCCCCAGTTGTCAAGTTGGCTAGTGATGATCGTTGGAGGCTAGGGGTGGCAAACGAGCCGAGCGCCTTTTTTGAATTTTTTATTTTTTTTAACTATCCTTCTATTAAAAAATAAAATAAAAATAGACGAGCCCGAGCGGCTCGTGGGTCACTACAGTACGAGCCGAGCCAACAAGCCACTCAGCTCGATTGCCACCACTATGGGCGGCGGCGATTATCATTGCTGGAGGGTTGTGGTTGGGGTGCGATGGTAGTGTGAGAAAGATGATTATTTCCTAGTTTCATTCCAATAAAATTTTGGATTAAACTCTGTTGCTGTTTGGTGGGTATTAATATTAGATTTTTAGTAGATTTTAATAGAGATTGATGAATTGTGTGACCGAAAAGTTGCGGGATAAAAATTAATTATTGACTTTAATTTAGATTAAAACTTTAACTATAATCCGTACCGAACAGGAGCTTTAAGTCAAAATCAACAATTAATTTAAACCACATTTCATCGGATCTGCTACTTTTCAATTACATATTCCATCATTTTTTTTAAATCAAAATTGACTTGAAAATTTAATCGATTTTGGTAAAAGTTGATCAAACATGTGGTTGAAAAGTTGATGAAAGTTGTGCGTCCTATAAAATATGTGATTGAAAAAAGAGTTTAAAAAAACATATTTTTAAATTGTTAAATTTTATTTCGACAAATGTTGTAGCATACGTAGATAAATTTATTAAAAAAATGGGAAAAAATAATATTGCCATTTGGCCCGTACCAGCGGTTGACCAATTTTTTATGTTTTTGCCTATCCTTACTAACTAATTCCTTATGTTTAATTTAGTTTTTTTTTTTTCTAATATTTTGATTCGTAAGGAGATATGGCATTAGCATGTGTCCCAATTTGTTATTTTGGTGAATTTCAAATGAATGAAAATTATCGATGGGAATGGAAGATGAGATTAATGCAATTTTGATAACATTGAGTACATCGTTTATGGAAATGCACATGAAGTGAAAATGAAGCTTTTAATTAAATTGAACCAAGGCCGCAAGTTTGCTCCTATTTGTGTAACTTTATTGTGGAAGAATGTCTTCGAGGGTGAACACGAAGATTCCAATGAAGGGGATCGCAACGTAAATAAGTTTTGGGATACAATGGATACAGCTCATGAGGATGATGTGGATATTCTCGAAACAGTTGCTACTCACCATGATCTCACTGTTATGTACAGAATTCACGAGGAAGTTCAAGACTACGAATATGAAAGGCAATTCACAAATCAGGATTTGATTACTTTATCCAGTCAAAAACATGAGTATGGTGGGAGTTCACAGGCTGGGCCGAGTACACGATCTTCTAATTGTTTTCGTGTGATTCCTGATGATGAAAATTTACATGTTAATCAACTGTTTGACGCCAAGAGAGATTTGTAGAAAGCTGTACACCGGATTGTAATGAAACATAACTTTGAGTTTAAAGTAAAGAAACCAAACAAGTATACATACACAATTATTTGTGTGGACAACAATTGCAGTTGACGTTTGAGAGCGACGAAGATGGACACAAATTAGTTCTTTGTAGTTCACAAGTATGTACAGGAACATACTTGTGAAGTGAGTATTCGTCAAAATGATCACATGCAAGCTCAATCGTGGTTTATTAGTCGCCATATAATGCACAAGTTTCAGAATCCAAGAACGATTTATAGACTTGTAGATATCATCAACGACATCTGTCGGGAGTATGGGTGGTCATGAGCTACCAGATGGCCTGATTCCATGTACACTTGAAATCACAATGGCTACATATAGAGGCTTCCCACCTCACACCTCATGCATTTATTATTACACATCCGATTTTTGGAGAGTGGTATATGTCGAAATTATATTTTTCCTACCAAATGAAATTGAATGGTAAGTTCTCAACCACATTTTCCGACTTAATAATTTGTTGCCACCCTAAGTTGGACCGTGTACTCCTAAATATAGACGTACGACTAGAATACCATCCATCGGAGAGTTTCTGTAATCACATAAGTACAGTAGGTGCTACTAAATGGCATACTATTCAGTATTTTACAAGTGAGGTTCCCCTTCGTAATAGTTTCACCGATGTTTAATTTATGTTTAAATCTTGTGTAATATTTATTATTTAAATGTAGTACTTTGTGTATTTGTTTATATTTACAGCTTTAATATTTACCGAAAAATAATCGAATTAAAACACAAGTGATAATTTAATATATAATATTGAAAAACTACGTATACAATATACTATGGGTCACAATTCTATTCACACAAATCAAATGCTAACTTCATTTTCTTGTTGGACAAGTGAGTCTGGTTGATTAAATCTCCACTACATCTGATGTTTAAAAAAAATTGATATACTTGATTATGAAGATACCGCAATCATCCATGTACATAAATAACAATATATTAGTTAAATACATATGACTAAAGGCTAAGCTTACAAATGTAAAAAATTATATGTTGTCTTGTTTTCATCCTCTTCCTTACAAATGTAAAAATTATGGGAACAATGATCACCATCAGCATGAGTATACCCTTCAGCTGGCCCTGTATGAGACAGTCATGGTCAGAGTCTTACACGTACATCGTCGATTCAGTGAAAATGATCTTAACTGCAAAGTCGTATGAGTTAGCTATCACTGAAACATACAGATGCATACATCCCGTCCATGCCTTCCCCTTTTCGACTCACCTCCCACATAATGAAGCATGTAATCTGGTGACATGTACCTGTTTGGTCACTTTTCCTCATGCACTACTCAATATTGACGACGAAATTCTCGAACGTGTAGCATATAATAACTCGCTCAGGACAGTCAAATGACTTCAGTTATTTTCGATATCAATGGATCAAAAGTTCTATCACCAAATCAATATGCTACAACAAAAAAAATGAAACATAAATAATAATACATTATGTGAACAACATAAATGGGAAAGCTGGGTTTACATTGTCAATGAGCCACAATGTGCTAAAGGTCATATCTGAAAACCATGTTTTAGCATCCGGGATGAGAATCTCCCCTACTTTGTAAGTAACTCTAAAAAAATAAGTAAGTGAACGCATAAATGAGTTAGTATGTTTTTAGCGAAAGCATAAAATACTTACCCAAGGCCAAGCCTTTTGAACCGTGGTTGACATATGTGTCATCGACAAACGTTCTCCTATTCACATCGACTATAAAGGGAGAAATAAAGTGTCGTGACGACAATCTTGACCTCTTTCCCACCACCTTCGGTACGTCTACAATGCACTTCCTACTCTTCATCACTTCTATCACCCTCTTCAATACAATAGACACGTCCTTTCTCTCTGATACATCCTCCGACATATCTGTCATCACTATCCTTGCCTTCATCACATCCTCTATGAAATCCTCTGTCACCCCTTCGTCATCACCACCTTCACTAGAACAGTCATATCCCCTGATAAACCCATCATCACCCATATCCCATACTCTATCACTCCCTCGTCTATCCTCTTATCAAGCACAAATGGTATCCACACATCGTCTATCATATCAACGTATATCCCGTATGGACTTTTTATTTTGTTCTCCTCGTACCCCAGAATGGTTATGGTAGTGTTTGGGTTTATTGTAGATCGTTTAACCAAGAGTGCAAGGTTCCTACCTGTCAAAGCTACTTATTCTTTAAATAAGTTGGCAAAATTGTATGTGGAAGAGATAGTGAGCTTATATGTTACTCTATTATCTATTGTATCAGCTAGGGATCCTCGATTTACATCCAAATTTTAGTCTAGTTTGCAGGAAGCCTTGGGTACTAAATTACATTTCAGTACAGCTTTTCATCCTCAGATAGATGGCCAGTCAGAGAGGACTATACAGACATTGGAGGATATGTTGGGGGCTTGTGTTTTAGAGTTCAAAAGTAGCTGGGATACTCATTTGTCATTGATGGAGTTTACTTACAATAACAGTTACCATTCCAGTATATGTTTTTTAAAACCACGAAGCTGAAAGCCATAAATAAAGTATGCAAGACTTTGTATTGAGCTCGACTTGAGAAATGACATGATAAGAGAAGTATGCATAGTAGAAATAGCCACGAGCATAGAAAGAACTGTTATTGAATTCCTGCTACTGTTCTAGTCCCTTAGGAATTCTTCAAGCTCTAGCAGATAGTGTAAAACTAATTTTCAAAGAGAATCTTTTTCCATCTAGAGGGGATACTCGTTTATTTAGTATCGGACCATCCATAGCAGTCATATCCATTTTACTAAGTTATTCAGTAATTCCTTTTGGTTATCACCTCATTTTGAAGCTTTATATAGTAGAAAGTGCAGAACGCCAGTGTGTTGAGATGAACTGGTGAAAGAAAGTTAGTAGGCCCTAAATTGGTTCAAATGGCTTCATAAAATGTGAAATTGATTAGAGAAAAGTTGAAAGTAGCACAAGATAGACAGAAAAATTACGCAGATAGGCGCAGAAAAGATCTTGAGTTTGCAGTTGAAGATAAAGTATTTTTGAAACTATCACCTAGGAAAAGAGTATTGAGATTTGGCAAACGAGGAAAGTTGAGTCCACAATATATTGAACCTTATCAGATTACTGAGCGGATTGGCCCAGTTGCATATCAATTAGATTTTCCAAATGAATTATCCAGGATCCATGATATTTTTCATGTTTCTATACTTCGTAAGTACATCGCCGATGCTTCTCATGTGCTAGAGTCTCGGCCAATTCAGTTGAAGGAGAATTTGACTTATATAGAAGAGCCAATGATGATTCTAGACAAAATGATGCAAATTCAGCAAAACCAAACAATTTCACTTGTCAAAGTATTTTGGAGGAATCAAACGGTAGAAAAGGCTACATGGGAAAATGAGGACCAGATGCGTGCTCATTATCCTCATCTATTCATGGATTAGCTAGATGTCCATCGAATTTCGAGGACGAAATTCTTTAGAGGTAAAATTGTTACAACCCATATTATTTAGTCAAAAGTCAAAGATGGAATTATCAAAGTAAAGGTCAAATAGGGACTTAATTGGAATAAGTCATTTGATTGGGACTTATTTTATAATTGAAAATATAAGAGGGTTAAGATGGATTAAAATTGAAGTTGAGGACTTACTTTTTTAACATTGGAAGTTGAGGGACTCCTTGCAAAAGCTACACTAACTTGATATTTTAAAACTCATTTCTCATTTTATTCACACACACACAGCGGAGAACGGATAGAAGCCAGAAAGGAAAGAAAGAAAGTGAAAAGGAAGGAAGGATGAAGAAGAAGAAGAAGAAGAAGAAGAAGAAAATAGGGTATTTTAAGTTTGAATTTCATTTTTCATTCTCGTTATTTTCTTTAAGATGTGGAGAAATATTATGTTAAATTTCTAGGGTTTTAACTTGGTTCGAAATTTCAAATTTAGGGAAAGGATTATGATTTCTAGTTCAAGCTTATTGATTGGTTAGCTTCCAATTGAATCAAGGTAAGTAATTTTATTTTTGGGCAAACCCTAGAATTCTTATTTGGATTCTTGAATGAAGGATATTTGGTGAATATTAATAAAAAAAACTTACTTGGAATTATGAATTTATGGAACAAGATGAAAATTTAATTGGTTAGATTGTAGTTATTAGTTGTCACTAGATTGAAGTGGATATTTAAATTTATGCTTGGATTGAAGATTATGTTGATAAATTAGTTATTAGTAAATAGACTAGAAAGTGTACTTGTTCCACTGAATTAAAGGAATAATTTGGGAGATTTATTCAAGTATTGAGAAATATAGTTGAAATATTATAACATTAGATATTAGAGGTTTCTTGATTTGATTGTGGTTAAATTAGTTATTTTGTTTGGTATTTCAGGTGGTGACGAAGAGATTGGAAAAGCTTACTGATCGTCTTAGACTGTTGCTTGTTCTGAGTGAATGGAAAAATTTATTTTCAGAAATAAATATTTATTAAGTTTATATCATATCAGAAAATTAATTATTTCATATACTTGATTTGATAGCATAATTTTCATAATCAATGGGATTTTATAGTCAGTTCTTTTAAAATTAAATTCAGTTCATTGAAATTATTTTCTCTAGCATGTTATATTCATATTACATATTTCAGTATAGTTAAAGTCATTTTAAAAATCACTAGAAAGTACTCAGGTAATTTTACCTCAGTCTGCACTTGTGTGAATGTGTTTCCATAGTGTATGACATCATATGGTTATTTTACCCGATTTGCACGGGTGTGAATGTGTTTCCACAATGTATAATCAATTATGGTGATTTTACCCGCTATGCACTATTATAAATGTGTTTTCATAGTGTATGACCAAATTATAGCTTTGCGGACGTATGACCAGAATTACAAAATTTTAGAATTTCGGAATTTAATAGCTTTTCCATGTATATCGGTACTAATCGATGCATGAGTAAGGTTATTCAGGGTACTTTTTTGGTGTGATATTTCAGTATTTCTACATATTATTGAATTTTCGATTATAGAATTTAGATTTTTCAGTTTTCAGTATAAAATTTTGAGTTTATAGTATTGGTCAACAAAATATTTCAGAGATTTTCGTAGATATCAGATTAATTATATTCGTTATACTTTATAGTTAATTATTTAAAATGAAGAAAAAAGGATTTTATGATGCAATCATGTTTCGATTTTTTAAGAGTATTATCAGATTTCAGAATTTCTCAAAGTTTCATAAGAGTAAGAATTTTCAGAAAATATGCATAAATAAAAGAAAAATATACTTATTTACAAACTATCAACTCATTGCGTTACAAGCTCATATATTTTGTTACCTCTTTTCTTATTAGATAGTAGCTGAGTTGAACGGTATTGCAGCCTATTGATTGATGCAGGAGAAGCTTATAAGAAAGACAAAAATCTCACAAAAAGAATTTCAATAAAGAGAAATTCAATAAAATTTTATTTCATTCAAAACTGAATTTACCTCCAATGGCTTACAACATTTAAATAGCGAAAACCTAAGAAAATTTGAAAATATTACATAATAATGGAAAAATATTTTTTTCATAAATGGAAAAAATTGAGATTATGACGGATTTTGATTCTCCTAATCACCAGGGTCGTCCTCCAACAAACGGAATCGCAATCCGAATCTTATTGAATGAGATATTGCTAAATCAAATATTGTTATAAACGGTTAATTGAGGGCCTAAACGACGAAATTTGCCCAAAATTTGACGTGCAACAGGGCCAAAGGCCCTGGGTTGTGATCATCAGGCCCTTTCCAATCGAATTGGACTATCAATTTGCCAAAAATGGACAAACCCAAAGTTCCATGAAATTATTATTTTGTCTTCATCATTCTCCTCAGGTTGAAAAAAATTCGCCCTCGAATTTGACGGGAAAGAAACTTCATCATCATCAGAATTATCACCACAAAATGGAAGCTCTGGCGGCAATCCATCT
>CAIGRF010023487.1:0-15385 GCA_903798235.1 Fraxinus ornus
ATTGGAAATCAGGACCAAAATTGGTTCGGCTAGCCTTATAAAACCTCTAATTAAAAACTCGTTCCAAAACCCATTAAATCAGTCAGTTTTTGAAAAACACACCCGTTTCCAGTTTAACCGATTCAACTTACTTAAATGTTTATATTTTAAAATTTTTAAATATCATCAGTTCAATCTCGATTCGATCTTTATTCAACCTTTTGACCCTTCCTTTTTTTTTAAAATTTTATCAATGACCGGGTGAATTTTTAAAATATTGGAAATACTACCTGAGCCATGAACGGATATCCTCCTTTATTTCATACACTCTCAGTTTCTCATTTTTCGAGTTGATCGTCTGGTAAATTTTTAAAATATTGGAATTACAACATGATCCTTCAACAATTTTATCCTCCTTTATTTCATACCCTCTCATTTTCTTGATTTTTTCTGTCTTTTTGTCCTCGACCTGTACATTGAAGCCAGGAATCTTCTCCTAGGTTCCAGAATATTTGTAAAATTAGTGAAGTTGTATTTTGATTCTGATTATTGATGATGAAGTACTAAGAAACCCAAGAACAACTTAGGCATGTGACACGTGTACATCCATCTACAAACCCATCTTCAACGTCAGCTTCTGTGTAATGGCTACCATTTTCCACTCTTCACTTCCCCCAAGTCTCCATGCTCAAACCCGCATCCCCCTTTCAAGGTAGGCATGCCCCTATCCACCCGACCTCAACCCACCCCCAGATATGTATGTATATGTGTATATATAAATGTTTTCTACTTGTATTTTGTTAACTGTTTTCGTGTGTTTACAGGAACGTTAGGATCTTCAACTGTGTCTCTCTTGACCAAACAACCAGTGCTTCCTCCACCACCTCCTCTTCCGCCGCAACTGACAGCCTACGGGTTGTATTTGCTGCCGGGGGTACTGGTGGTCATATATACCCAGCGTTGGCTATAGCTGATGCGCTCAAATCGCTGAATCCCAAAACCCAATTTCTCTTTGTTGGGACCCCCAGAAGTATGGAGGCCAAGGCTGTGCCATTTTCCGGCTACCCTTTTACCGCCGTCCCTGCGGCCCCTTTGGTCCGCCCTTTATTCTCGCCCAACAATATTTTCATCCTCCCTTTTGTAATCACTAAATCCACATTTAAAAGCTACAAAATTCTCCAAGAATTTAATCCCCACATTGTCATTGGTACTGGTGGCTTTGTTTCATTCTCCACTTGCCTTGCTGCAGCCCTTAAAGGTGTTAACCTCGTAATCCAAGAGCAAAATTCTGTGCCAGGGATTGCAAATTTCGTGCTTTCCTTATTTGCAGATAAAATTTTTGTGGCTTTTGATTCGACTGTGAAGTCTTTTCTGCGGAGGAGTAAGTGTGTGGTGTGTGGGAATCCAGTGAGGTTGTCACTGATGAAACAGGCGTCTAAGACGGTGGCCAGGCAGCATTTTTTCCCAAATGTGGCTGCAAAAGAAGGGTTGGAGGAGGCGAAGGTCGTGTTGGTGCTTGGAGGGTCGTTAGGTGCCCAGACGATCAATTTTGCACTGCTGAATTCATGTTATGAGATGCTAAACGAGTGCGAGGACTTGTTTATTATTTGGCAGACAGGTGTAGAAGCTTTTTCTGAGATGGAGAGCCTAGCGAGGAACCATCCCCGAGTTGTCCTTACTCCGTGAGTGGTGAATGACTTTGACATAAATGCAATTATTTCTTAATTATCAGTCTATTTATAATGTTTGTTCCACAATTTTATTGCCTTCGAAGTATGCATATAGTGAGAAAGAGTGAACACACATCAAAAGGTTGTGTAAACAAAACTTAATCACTCGTATATTGATTAATCTATGCATATTTTTCATTTTAAATTGGAGATATCTATTTTTGTTATTTGTAACTGATATAGCTCTAACACGATGAAGGTTCTTGCCTGCTTTGGATTTGGCATATGCAGCAGCCGACCTTGTTGTTTCAAGAGCCGGGGCAATGACCTGTTCTGAGATTTTGGCCACTGGGAAACCTTGTATTTTGGTATTGAAATTGAACTATCTATCTTCACATGTCTATTCTTTGGAAGCATTGTGCCTCATACTTGCTGTTTTTAAATTCGAGAACATGAATAATTTCATGCTAGCCCATTTGATATCAAGAGAAGACAGAGGGATGAAAAATCAATGTACAAAGGTTTCTTTTAGTCTACGATCTGAATTTAATGATTAGAAAAAATGAGAAAGGCAACCTTGCCTATGTTTACCATTTTTATATCCATACAGTTTGTTATGCAACTGTAATGCATTCCCTCATATCCCAAATTAAGTTCCTATTGATTTGATGCAAATTCAATAAGACTCAAAAGCATTATCCTTCTATGTTTCTTTATCTCTACCTGTGTATGATAATGTCAAATATGGTGCCAGCAGTTTCCATATTGGAATATGTACAGCATTCATAAAGTTGGGATATATATTTTTATATTCTAAAGATCTAATTAAAATACTTCCTTCAGAATAATTTGTGACGAGTGTATCCAGGAATTGATAAGTTATTTGGCACTTCTAAACAAAAGCAGGCAGTCATCAATAGATCTCATGTCCAATTATTGTATGCTACACACTTATTATGGATCCGACAACTTGATTTGTTGATTTAACTTCCTTCGAAATTATGCAGATACCATCTCCAAATGCTGCTGAGGGACACCAATTCAAAAATGCTTCTCTAATGGCCGATTTAGCGGGTTCAAGGGTTATAATGGAAGATGAACTTGGCTCGACAACTCTTAGAAATGCTATTGAAGAAATGTTAGGTAAGAGAACTTTTCCTTCTGTGTCGGTAAGTGTTGGTTTTAAAAGGATGCATCTTATATAGACTATATTAACGTTTTCTTGCATTGGTTTACCGTGCACTAGTTTCTCTCATTTTTGACCTTTGGGAATACAATTTCTCTGATCCTGCTCTTATAGTTCAAGGATTTCATGTAAAACGAGTTCATAATTTTTTTCTACGGTAGAAAGACCATTTTACGTTCATATTTGATTGTTTTCTGATGTTTCCATAATGAATTTCCTTTTTTGAGTTTCTGCTCAGGTCCATAACCTTGTATTTTCATTGACTTCTCAAATATACGTAAACTGTTCCATGCATAAGATAAGAGTAAGGGGTACTTAACTTTGAACCCTTACAATGTTGGACTCTTGGAATAAATTTTTCTCCGAGCTTGTAGAAAGAAAAAAATCAATTATTTGATTGAAACTATTATATTATATATCATATTCAAAAAGTCCTCTAGAGCAGGAAGGTGGCAGACCATATATTGCAGAGTCCTAGGAACTTCCGGCCAGGTGTCAGACTCTATATCTCGTGTTGCCACTTAGCAGAGTCCTCCAAACTTAGTTACTTAAGCACTACATCAAATGGGGACCAAGAATAGGCATCAAGAATTCTAAGCTGCAATAAGGCAAGGATGAGGGAGGCATTATGGGGCCTGGAATTGGGATCTCCGTGGCATGAAAACGTTTTCTTTCAGGAGAACATTGTTTCTTCAAAGAGCTGATGATTTATAACCCTTTTGCTCAAAAGCGAGCCAGTGTTGGCCGGCTTAGGAGAGGGCTTTTTTTGGGATTCAATATAAAAGTTATTCGGTTGGAGGAGCTTATAGAGTAGAACAAAAGAGTTTTCATATGAGCTTGCCCCATTAATAAAAAAATTGCCATAGTGATGGGACGGTTGGCTAGTGGCATTTCTCAGTTCTTGATGGAAGTTAATGACATTATGACATAGCACTGACATGGAAGAAATTTTATGAAAGTTTCAACATACCCCAAGGAAATAATTCCACCTCATTCCTTTTTTCACCCTCTCAATCCCATCTAGAGCATCACCATCTCCATGGAGTTTTTTGCTCGGTTTCCCAGTGCGTCAAACCAGCACTGCCACTATTACAAACATTAATCCTTATCCACAAGCTTTTCCCTTTTGTTTGTCCCTCCTTGTCACCCTCCATATTCTCACCATAAGACACCTTGCCTTCATCCCCTATCATCTATTGAACCACCTTATCAAATAGTTTAAGCTTTCAAATGAGGTGGTAGAACGACTTGAATCTATCTAATTGGTTCCTCGTATTAGTTGCAAAAATGTGGACATGTTACTTTAATCTATCTTACTGGTTCCTCGAATTAGTTGCAACAATGTTCGGCTAAGCTTACAAGTATCTTAAACTTGCTTTTAATTAACTTTATTATTTCCCAGCATGTTTGGATTGGTAACTATTTCTTACCATCGGTGGTGTGCATTTGTGTTACACGTAAGGTAGGGACTCGTGAATAATGCCATATTAGGTATGAAAACTGATATTTTTGTTCAAGGTAATTATAGTGTTGGGGCTACAAAGAAAAAAGAAAAAAGAAAGAAAGAAAGAAAGAAAAGAAAAGAAAAGGTAATCAATAGTGTCCTATCGGTAGACACAAAAGAAGGAAAAAGATACCTAAAAATATGGTGTTTAATGTCTGAGATATTAATGAAAAATTACAAATAAAAAGATAGGTTGAAGATAGGAGATGATAACACGTGGCAGGCTCTTTTATATTATAGTGAAATATTGACTTATTTTGACAGTAGTGTTGGAGTTATTTTGCTAGTAAGTGTCTCATTTCAAAACTTTGACCAAATTTATGTCGAATCTTACTAATCTACTTATAACTAAACCTTTTAAGCTTAGTATGTTCTTAAAATACAGAAGTAGCCTGCTATATCATATAACTTACTTAAAATTGGTGGCAAACTTTTTTTAAACTGACTTCCATAAGTTCATTCCGTCTCTACAATTTGCTCTTGCAGAGCTCATACCCTACCCCAAAGTAGGTTAATTTTTGGGTATGATGTGCATGTTTTATTGGGTTAGGTGCTTAAAGTTTAGTTGGAAGCAAGACAAAACTTGGGGCTTCTGGTGAACGACGCAAGGGAGGAGAAAGAAAGCTACAAATAGTATGGATGGTCCGGGGATGTCTAGGACCTGAAAACATTGAAATCAATGAATGTAAATTAACAGGAAGCAAGGGGAAGGAAAATAACTAAACAGATCTCTGTGCCATGTCAATGTTTGGTCAGGCGACTGGCCAGTTCGATCCCACTTGAACCCTTTCACCCTTGACCCCGCTTTACATTGTCCATTTCAATGCCTGGTTGGATTTAAAAACATTGCAAAAACATTGAATTTGGAAATAATAAAAATACAAGCTGCAAGGTTGAGAAAGGAAGGAGAGAAGAAGGAATGTTGTCCTGGAGGTACTCCCGTATATAGTTGAGGAGCCATTTTTTATGTTCATTATAAAATTACCACTTCTAAACCTTTCATTTGAGTTCCAAATCTCTGCAGCTTGTGCCTGTTTACCTTTACCTACAGCTTGCTCAACCATCATCTTGTGTTTGCTCTTTTATGTCTATTGCTTACCTCTGCAAGCAGAAAATAATAGATAAATGAAGAGAAACTGCAGTAGTTCTGGAGAGAAATAAGCTTTTATAAGTTGACAAAGACCTAAGTCACCTCCTCGTTGGACTGCGTGGAGCCTAATTTAACTGTATGCTTATCTGATTGACCTCCTTGGGATCCAAGGTGAATATTTTAGGTGTAATTTGGGTTTAGAGGTATATTGGGTATTTTACATTTGTAATGGGTCATACTAACATTCCTATGATATATGAAGGATTTTTAGGTGGCTCAGTGGCTGTTTTATGTGAGACACAGACTGAAAGGCATGAGATCACCCTTGTGATCTTCTTTGTATATAAAACTAAATAGGTGAATGGTACCTTTCACGTTGAGGGTGAACTACTATAAATTTGTGTGGCTTTGTTCATTTCGTGATTGCTTTTTTGATTATTATTGCTCTAGAAAGTAAGAAGTATTAATCTATAACATTCCTACTAACATATTTTACTAAAAAAAAGTGAAAGGAGAACAAAACAACAAGGCTACCTTAGTTCTGTCAGAAGAAAATACCCTCGATGGTTCTCTTAAAGCTGCTTATACCTGATGCTGTTTTTGTTGCCCCATGTTACCAGGGTATATTTGTTTTTATATTTTCCATCTGCTTTGGCAGGATAGGACTTGTTACGTCTATTCGTCTCCAGATGAACTATAAAGTCCACTTGGAATTTTATTTCTACCTAATCTGTTACTCAGGGATTGCGCCTGAATTTCTTGTTCTAAGAACGACAAAGGATAAGAGTATGGTGTAAATGGAGATCAAGAACAATGTCTGGTTGGTTCACAAGCCTATGGGATCACAAGTTCCTACCTAAATGCTCGATTAACTCTCAACCTCGCTGGATAATGCTGATGAACCTTCTTTCAAATCTAGTTAAGGAATCTTTGGAAACAAGTAAATAGAAGAACTAAGATGAGGGAAGATCACCCCTGAGAGTCATGAAAAGACCTTGAAGGCAAAGAAAGTAACCAATTTCATGACGACTAATATGGGGTCCACATAAAAATCTAACTAACTAATCATGAACAAATTACTAGTCAACTCTAGCAGGTTTGTCAAGAGCCTCACTAGAAACCTAGCTTTCCTGCATTATTTTGCTTTTCGGGTTGCTGCAAGCAGCCCATTGTTGTATTCTATGCTTTGAGAGGGACCTGACAGTCCTGTGCATGGTTAAAATAAAATAAAATAGAGGCATATTTGTATACACTTATATACATGAAGATGCATAGATGCACACCACATGCACAAACTAATATTTTTAAAACCAGAAAGCCATAATAGAGAACTTTGCTAGGATGATGACTGTTCATGAGAAGCTGTGTAAAGGATGAGAACAGAAAATTGAATGACAGGAAATAATACCTGGGGTCCCACCACCTGATAACTGAGCATTTGGGTTCACAACTTGTTAACCTTCCATTTCTGTGGCACCAGAGTCTCCACCAACAAATTTTGACCTAAAAACTATTATACATTACAGCCAGAATAGAAAACTTGGCTGGGATTCTGACTATTCATGAAAACCATATGTAGGAAAGAATGAAAATTGAACAAAGTGCCACTAGTTTCCTTTTCCAATATTTACTCGGTTTTTCCTTGCTTATGGCTAAAATTTAAATGCGAATAATCAGTTTTCACCTTTATAATTATACCGTCTTTTCAGAAAATAGGGTTGCTATGTATGATCTTTGTGAATTCTAAAAGGCAATACAAGAATCAAACTTCTCTAGAGCGTTACTTGAATGTTTGGCATACAGTAATGGATAGTATAATGAACGAGATTTAGCTTCTATCTCTCCCTTGATACTGTCCATTACTATTATATAAACTGTACCAAACATGCCACAAATGTTTATTATTCATATAAATACATGAATGTTTTTATTTCGTATTGATATAAACACATTGAAATATTTGTGAGTTGGATCAGACTTCAGATAGTGACCATTGAACACAATTACTGGGGAACTTGTTGAGATGGTTTGGACACATTTAAAGAAGGCGATTAGAGGCACCTGTTAGGAAAAATGGTTGTGGTTAACCTTGAGGTCTAGGTCGATTTAAAATCACATAGACTGAGGTGATTAAAATGAATTTGGATCCTTGCTGTTTTAACTTTGGAGAGGACCATTTATGGAGTTGATTGGAAACAGAGAATCCATGTAGAACCGGGGGTACGTATGGGATGCGGCTGAGTTGAGTTTATGACTCGCAAACTTATTAGTTAGACAGAGCATGATAATCAATTTTGCTCCATCTATTTAGACATAATACGGAAGAAGTTATTAGTGTTTTACCCATTCAAACGTCTTAGATTCTATTCTGATAATCTTGCTTGTTGCAGTACTAACACGTTACATAAACCTTGACAGAGAACGAGACTCTTATGGCAGAGATGTCTGAGAGGGCTTTAAGAGCTGCAAAACCGAATGCCTCGGCCGAGATAGCTCAACATATTATCTCTCTTGTCAACTTATCAACAACAAAGTAGAGTTTTAGCATCATACGTTTGTTCACAAGTGGACATAGATATCAGCTGTTGCTAATTCTGTCACTGCATTCTTTTTATCGCTTAATCCGACTTCGACATGTTTGATAGGTTGGATTGGATTGTATAGTGCTGTCCATTACTGCTCGTGATGTCATATACTTTTGTCCGATTTCAATGCAGTAAATGGGAGATTGTGGAAATATTTTTGAACTTCCCTTTACCTAAAGTGAACTTTTTGGTACATAATGAAAATCATGTACCAGAATTAGACTGTTATTACATTGTTCGTTACTTTTATCTATCTTTTTTTCTTGTGAATCTGTTCATAAAATGCAAGTGATCCTGCACAAGCACCGAATGTTCCTGCTGTTGCAGTGGGGGCATTTTTGGCAGCTTTATACCCTGTTGCATATCTTCCTCAACTTTTCTCGGGGTTGAAATCTCAAGTTCCTGCCCAGAATATGATGCATCCCCAACTATTTCGGAAGCTTATGTCGAACAAATTCTGTGAACGGGATATGGTACAAAAGGTAGGTCTCCTTTTCCAATGCCTAGCACACTAGTCGACCATACTTGAGTCATGCTTAGTGTACAAAAAAATTAGTACATAGAGGTGTCTACACCCTCACACGGGCTCATGTGAGGGTGTGGACACCCCTTGTACCAAGAATAATTCACCATACTTAACTCAAAGCAAGGCATACACGAAGTCCCTGGACGGAACTAGGAACCTAGTACTCCTTTATCTTTAGGCCCACTCCAAGTTACAAAAGAGCATACCATGATTTCTAGCTGCATATAATTTTAATTAAAAACTCTTGGCTGTAAAATTGGTAAAAATTTGTATAATTTTTATTTATTTATTTTTAAAGGAAGTCTTCAATAACTTGTTGAAGTCTTGAGGCATAATTCAAAGTGTAATTACGTCGACCCGTGATCGAAAATATAAATTTAGATGATTCATTCAAAATTTTTGGAGAACCAACACACTATGATCTAGACGGAAGTCTAGCATGTTGTGAGCATAAATATTTCATGTTGGTTTTAGAGTTCGTTTGGTATGACTTTTGAGAAGTCAAAATGAGCTTTTGAAATTCAAAAATTGTTTATGAACTTGTTTGACTAGTTTTAAGAAGCGATTTTTCTGGTTAATAGTGTTTTTAGAGGAAGCTCGTCTAATTTGATTTTTTTTTTAAAAGCACTTCAGGAATGAGATATTCTTTCAAAAGTAAGTTTCCAAACAAAAATTAAAAAAGTTTCTTTGAAAACTCTTCTACCAAAAGCAAGCAAACGTCATGTAAAATGGCCTTACTAAACTTTCATTTTGTTTCGATTGGACTGAACTTCAACATATTGTTGTTCATCTAATTCCAGGATTCACATCATGTGCATCCATGCGTGGTTGAATTTCTATGTCGTCATGATTAGTCTTGAACTTCTATTCACACAGTGATCAAGTGTATCATGTCTTCATAAAGTCCATGCTTCTAACCCCATCGCACTTTTCCCAAAATTTTAATTACTCCCTCTGTCCCAAAAAGATAGTCCTATGGTTATTTTCACACAGATTAAGAAATGATAGTAAGTATAGTTAGAGTATTAAATTTTACTATAGTTTTCCATCTATACCCTTTATCCCTTATCTAGGTAGTTGGTGTCTATTATACCAAGATGTATTAAATAAGGGTATATGTGGAAATGAAAAATAAATTTACAGACGATTGATAGAGCCCAATGTTACTCCCTCCGTCCCAAAAAGATAGTCCTATGGTTATTTTCACACAGATTAAGAAATGGTAGTTAGTATAGTTAGAGTATTAAATTTTACTATATTTTTCCATCTATACCCTTTATCCCTTATCTAGGTAACTATTATACCAAGATGCATTAAATAAGAGTATATGTGAAAATGAAAATTTTAATACATATTTAAAATGGAAACATGACTATCTTTTTGGGACGGACAAAAATATTATACAAGACTATCTTTTTGAGACGGATGGAGTAGAACAAGACTCGATTTATTATTTGTTAGACTGGTAGTGAAGTTTCCTGCATTTTGTTTATGGAATTTGACTTCTCTCTTTACCATATAATATAGCACTAACATCATAGTTATTACATATATGAAATGTAGACGACCAAAATTTTATAAGAACCAAGATCAATTTGTTTCTAGTCGAGTTTTATGTAGACGATCCCAACGATATTTTTCTATTTGAATTCTCTTCGTGTCCTAATATTTATATGAAATCCTATATATGAGTTTATCAACACTGCTTACCCATTCTTGAATGCAACTGTTCAAGAATTCTAACTTGCTTTTCTTTTTCTTCTTCCTTTAGAATCCATAACCCTACTAAACTACAAGGTTGAGAATTGAGATGGTGTTGTAGAAAAAATAGGGTGAAGACCAGATTATAACAAGGTCCATTACTTGAGGACTAATGGTGCAAAACTTTCCTTCCTTTCTATGAAAATTGGGATAAAAAATCAAATACTTCATTTAACCTACTCATTTGTTGTAGCAAAAACTAGGTGAAATGAGTTTTTCATTGTTCACCATGTTAAAATTTCAGATTATTTAGTATGAAACATCTTCACTTCAGAGTAATTTTCAGGAGAATTAAAATTAACAAAATTATCTTCTCTATTCTAAGGCAAAAATTTGCAGCATGCCAATAATATACATTCTGCAAGCAGGAGGAGAACTGAAAGAACTAATTGCAATTTTATATTCAAATCAAGTGTAATCAGAGATAGTGATAACAAAGCTAGATCTTCAGCTTATAGTGATCTCAACCGGAATCTTAGTTTCGACTTTCTATCCACACCTTGGCAGCCAACCAAAAACCAGGACGACTTGATAAAGAAAATTATATATTGAAATGCCACATCAAAGATTTACCTTTCTATAAAGGATGATGAATTCAATCCATAGAATAAAAATTAAAAAGCAGAAGGATATATGAGAAATGCAAGTATATGGTCTAGTTTTGAGGCAGAGCTGATTTTTTGCATATAGGGCAAATATTTTTCTGCACAAGCCACTGCTTTATGCATTGAATGTGATAGAAGTGTCCACAATTCAGCTTCCCTGTTTCATCATCAGTCTCATATTCCTCCTGAGAAGAAAAATCGGGGGAAAAAAATCTAATAAAAATACGATGAGAATGATGATGTGAATCACGACAAGGGCATCCGTAGTGGTTTGATTAAAATAACACGAACAATCGAAGAAAAAAGAACGGATAAACGGGGAAAATCAAGAAAATGCTTGAGATGAATTTCTTTAGACCAACCTGACATATACTGCATTTCCTTTCTGTTTCTGTAGGGAAATTTGATGATAAATTATCTAACATTGGAACCTTACTCCTCCTCAAACAGCAGGATATCTCGTCCTCCCTCAGTCCAGTGCTCACATGCCCAATTCTGTCACCAAGTTCTAGTAATTCCTGTTTGTTGCGCCAAAATAACGACATTTACAACGAAGTTAAAATACTGTGGGGACCAAACATGTACTAGCATGATGAATGTTTTATAGAACAAAGGCATTCATAAAGTTACTGATATACCTCATATGACATGTTATCAACATCAAGTCTCCAACCCCTGTATTGATCGGGTTGTTCCGATCTTTCCCCCATCAGCAGACTACTCTGGAGCATTACAATCTACAACCAAATGTAATGGAACTGTAGAGAGTCAAGTCAAGTCAAGTCCAATCCACACGGTAATTTGATGTATTCACACCATTATCGTAGTAAAGATCATAATGCTAGATGAATCATCACTGCTAAGGTGCGCTCATAAGAATCTATTCTGTAACTTCGATTTTCAAGGGAATGAAGAAGACGTATATGGTAGAAGAGCACGATTTTTGGCTACATATGCATAAAGATTACCCCCAGACAGATATTTCTACTAATGAGCAGCATTGCTTCTTGGTTCTTCTTCTAATTGAAGATGAAAAACATTTCTTCATATTTGCTTCAGCATCTTCCTAATCGACCTCAAAGTTCAATGTAGAAGCAACAAGCAAATTTGAATCATCTACACTTGAATCCATACTAGTTTTAGGATAAATCTGGAGAGCAGTCACCATACTCGACCTCAAACTATTGGTTCAAACGGTATTTCAGTACACTACCTGATGGAAAAACTCTACATGAACTTCAAAAGTTAAAACAGAATTTTTATTTTTATTTTTTTTGTGTGTCTTATTCTTTTTTATATTTGTAGGCCAAAAGTCGTAAAGTATGCTTGGTATAAATGTATCGTCTTGTCTGATTTTGCTGTTGTAGTTTTAGTTTGGATTACTGCATAAGTTGAATGTATATGAAGATGCTAAAATCATGCAGGGTTTGTTGATGTCAAATAATGAAATAAATTGTGTTGTGCGAATTAGTGATTATTATTTCCTTTCTTCCTCTGTGATATGATATTTTGTCTTTCTTTTAATAAGGTTTCGGACACATTTAGATAGTTAATTTTGACATTAAACCTTATAGTGATGTTACTCCTACTCGAAATATTAGTACACTACATCTCTTCAGTGTGCATTGACATATAAAACGGAGCGTACAAAAATTATTTCCTTAGTCCACTCTAAACTTATTAGAAATACTTCTTGACCACGTTCTAAAAAGTTTACTTAACTTCGTTATTGCATGAAGTTTGATCTTATTGTCTAAGAACAATCCTAAATGTACGCTCAAAGTTTGACAATTTTTTGACACTCCATTGTTTTCAAAAAANTCATACTATATGAAGAATGCTGAAAATGAACAAATAAATTCAGGTTGTCGTATGCATAAAATTACTAACCATATTATGCATAAATAGTTTGACAAAAGAATATCAAAGTGGGGTACAACCTTAATGTTTTGAAGCATGTAAAAGGTGAAGAACACTTGAAAACACGAAAATTACAGCAAACAATTACAGAAACTCCTAGAAATAATTGAGGAAAGTCTAAAAGAAGAAAAAAGGACTATCCTTACAAATTTATTTAGACAAATTGTCTTCAGCATGACCTTATCACATGCAGGCCGAATTCATATTTCATTTAAAGCCTTATGTGCACAATTTTTGTAAACAGGTAGCAGCTAGACTTGAACCCGGTCCTTTGCTTGCTTTGCTTAGGTTATTAGATAGGGTCATCAAATATATTCATTCGACTTATCTTCAACAAAATCATGACATTATTCTCATAAGATAGGCAAGAAAGATAACGGAGCAAGTTATTACAGTAATCTTGCAGAATTTGGTGAAGAATGCGCAACATAGAATCAAATTTTTAAAACTGATAAATCGAATTCATTCTAAAGTCTTACTTCAGCCAAAAAAATCAAATGAAAAATAAATGTACCAATGGAATCTCGATTCCCAAATTACTCTAATAATTGATACTAGATCAAGATAAACAACCTTTTTATTTCTCGAGATTAAGAAAGTAATACACAACATTCTTTGAACTTCATTCAACAAGAAATTGATTATATTCGAAATCATTCGATTATAGATCAAATTTAAAATTACCTCCCTCTGACTATGAATAATTCTATGAACCCCATCACTTTTGTTTCTGGCAGAAACTGCAGGCCTGCTTGAAACAACACAATTCGCAGACGCAGCATCCACGGTGAGCCGATTCCCAGGACCACACCATTCATCAGGTGAACCCCCACAATTTGATGATACAGCCAATGGCTGTGATGAATTTGGTGATGGGCTATTGTTATTTTTTATGTTACTTGTAAAGATAACAGCAGCAGTAGAATTATCAGTTTGTAATTTGTTGTTATTATTGTTGATTTTCTTGTTCTTCACCTTCTTCTTTTTCACCTTGTCAGCATTCCAATTGGCCGATGTTCTTATCACTGCTGGAACTGAGACCTTTGAGGAGGCAGTGCAGCCCAGTCCTCTGAATGTTGCCGTTGTGAAGTTCTTTCTCTTGGCGGCGGCGGCGGTGGAGGAGGAGGACGGAAGGTGGTTTTGGCTTCTGGGCTTTCTGTATTTAGTGTGTTCTGCCGTTGTTGAGGTGTCTGCAACCACCGCAGACATGGTGGTACAGTCTTGAGAGAGAAAGCAAGATTTATGTGAGATCTTGAGCGATAGAGAGATTATGAGTCTCTTGTGGAGAATGAATTGTGCGTATAAAACGAACAAATATCAAGAATGGGGTGCTTCTGAAGGAACGTGTGTGAGTGAGAGGCGGTGGGGTGGGAAGTTGGGTATGTTATTGACTTGTGATGTGGACGATGGAGGAATTCTTGAATGGCAAAAGCGATAATTTGAAGAAGGGAATAAAGAATTTTTTTTTTATTTTTTATTTCAACCACTAACGCCTTACAAAGTCACGTGTTTTTACAAAGTACTCGTTTTATTTATTTATTAATATATAATAGATTTCTAGAGAGTCGTGTACGTAGAATGATGCCGACACTGTAAGTTAGTAACACAATATGCAATAAGTACATAAAAAATTGAGAGATGCTACGTGTACATGTACAGGTGTAACATCACGGGGGTGGTTCAATGCTAGACAGCTCACTGCGTATGGAGGGTTGTATTTTTTTTTTTTAAATATGTGGGACCCATCAGTGTGAGTGATCTGACAGACCTATGTGAGTTTGATCCCTGAACTTGGAGCACAACTCTAAAAAATTATGTTGCAGAAAAATGATAAATTATTTTATTAAAGGTATCTAATTGTTAAATAAACAAGTAGCAAGAAGCGAAGCAGAAATCTTGTAAATTAAGAGGAGTTACATGCAAAGAGTACTAGAAAATTGATCGAGAAGCATGTCATCACATAAATTTTCTCTTTTTTTGTAATTAAAACCATCAAAGACTTATGGGTAAAATTCATCAATGATTATCCAACTTTATACTTAGTGTCAATATGGTCGCTCAATTTGATTTTGTTTCACCACGATCATCCAATTTTATACTTTGTATCACCATGATCATCCAATTTGATTTTATTTCAATATGATCATCCAATTTTATATAAAGTTTCACCATAGCCACCTAATTTCATATAACATTTCACCGTGATCACCCAAATTCTTTTCACAATTTTCATTATTAATTTTAAAAGGGTCAAACGGTAGCTTTACATTATATATATATATATATATATATATAGACACACACACACACAAAATATATTCCACATAAAAAAGTTATCCACAAAATTTTGTATAGGCGAATGCCTGGTTGAACTATAAGCAAATCTCCAAATATTAGTATGAATAATGAAAAAGATACGAAGAAAATAGATGAAAAGTAAAATAATGTAAATCGTCTTATGAACACCTTTCACATTTACAAATGAATTTATCTAAAATTTACACAATTATTTTTAACATTATCTAACTAACGTGCAACGCACGTTCAAATCCACTAGTA
>CAIGRF010023487.1:20147-41055 GCA_903798235.1 Fraxinus ornus
AAGATATTTCAATTCATCTTTTCCCTACTCATGAATTAAACAATATTTCGAAAGACAAACATTTTCTTTTAGCTCTGTCATTGCGCGGAGACACGGACACGGTGTCTCTGCGCCTTTTTTATTTTATTTTAAATAACAATTAAGATGTTTCAATTTATGATTTTAACTTTTCCCTGTTCATGAATTAAACAATATTTCGAAATGTTGCTCGTGTTCCGTGAACAAACATTTTCTTTTTACTCTGTCATTCTAAATATATGAGTTTATAAACGAGATGAAAGAATGATGCAGGGAATAAATACATAACTATTTAAAGTACGACATCGTTTTTATAGCAAGTAAAAAAATGATGTAGAAATGGATATAAAACGTATAAAATTGGAGGACTTTATGTGTGAAAACTGAGAAAATGAACAGTAATTTCTCATTGATTACCGTTGCATCTACAGTATCCCAGAACTGGCTTTTTTTTATATAGTAGTGTTATGATCAAAGTGAGTGGGGGTGCATGAACCTATACTTTCCTTCAACATCCTAATTGACGGTATAATATGTGTCTGCGTTAGATCAAATACTTTTCATTTCTTTTGCTACAAGTTTCTTTTGTTTATTTTAAAGGTAACTTGCACCTTGTGGAAGTTCAGTCTATTCGTCTCCAAGTTTTTCGTTTAAAAGAAGTTTCTAACTCAATCAACTCAATTCCATGGTTAAGTTATGTTGGTTGAATACTAGTATTAAATCGTATTAGACTCGATGCTTCGTCAAATGTTTAGTTTTTTAAGTTTCATAATGACTACATATGCATTTTTCGATCTTTTTTTCTTCTTCTTGTGCAATGGTTTCAAACATTATGCTTAGGAAAATGTCTCGAAATATATCGCTAACTTCACATTCATTACTATTTTTTAATTCACGAACTAATCACTGTCAAAATGCTAAATTTGCATACTGCATCATCAAAATGCGTTTTACATGTAAACGTCGCATTTGCCAAATGCAATTTTCGAAAAATGAGACACAAGTCGTCATTCACGTAGGACGTGCGATTGAAATTATAACAAATGCTTTTCATTTTTATTTTTATTTTTAGTGGGAGGGAGCGAGGGAGGTACCAATAGTCGAACTCGTGACCTCTATGAAAATATTAATCACTAACCAATTAGGAGATGAAAAATTTGTAACAAATAAGTTGTTATTCCTAAGGTCGCCGATTAAGTTAAAACAAAATAAGATGAGTGACCAAATGGCTGAAAACGACTTTAGTTTTATTTAATTTAAGAGGGAAAAAAAGTAACTAATGTCCTGTTTGTTTCGGATTAAAATCAGATTTTCATCTAAGTCAAAGTCGAATAATCAATATTAACCGCATCTTTTATGGGCCCCACAACTTTTCAACCACACATTTCAAAAATTTCTATCACATTCTATTAAAAATCTAATTTTAATCTCCACCAAACATCTACTAAAGTAGTTAATGAGGCCCCTAAGGGGAAAAGCAAAATATTTACTTGATTCATAGTTTTCAATGTAATAACTAATAACCATCACTTTACAGCATTTCATTCAAATTTTGATATCAAATTATGAGTGTTTTACATGTTCAATGACTCAGAATCTCCAAATCAAATGAAAAGTAGTCAATGGCTTGTAACTTTTTCATTTTTTTATCTCATCATTGATTCATTTCAAGTTGGTTATTCTACAGTAAAGATTTAGATTACAATATTATTTTTATTCTCAAGTCCATGTACATTACGAAATTTCGTTTCTAAAGATGTGCATTTGTTAAACTGTATTGTTCACTTATCATCTCGACTACGTACAGAAAAAAAAAAAGTTCTTAAGATCATTCACTTCTTCCTCGCATTTTTTATACAGGAAAGCAAGAATTTCCAAAAGGAGAAGTCTTTGGTGTGCATATGCAAGAAGGCAAGCACGAAAAGAGGGAAGAAAAAATCAGTCGAGCAAAGTTGTCGCTAAGCTTAGAAAGTTCACTTATAACTAAACAAGTACTAAAATACATTTGTTATTTGTCAAAGTTGAAATCTTCCCGATCTAGTTTTCAATAAAATAATTTTTTCCATCACATCAATAACTTTTCTTTCATTTTCTATCACATATTCCCCTTCACATGAACAGTAAAAATGCATTTTAAGGGAGCCATTTTTTGAACGAGGTAAAGACAGAAACGTGCGAGGAAAATCTTGTAAACTTCTTCTTCATGAGGGAAACTGTACATGAGCAAGTATATATAACTATAGAGTTCTCACATCGAATGTGAACCACTATAATACAAACACACTTGTGAAGCCAATGTAAAACAGATAAAATAATTCATATATTGCTTAAATTTTTACACAAATTTCATCATCTAGTAGTGATAAATAAATCCAACAACAGAATTAAAATTGTGTCTGAAATCATCTTGACAGTGTTTTATTTGATTTTTTTCTCTTTCACCGGTCCTCGCGGAATTTTTCCAAGAACCTCAACCTCAAACTTCTGGTAACGTCCTTTCATCCGTCTGTTAATTTTACTTGCAAGATCATCCACTTCATCCTCGTATTTCTCGTACAGGAACGGAAGGATTTCCAAGCAGAGAAGTCCTTGATGTATATAGGAAACTAAATTAGGCCAACTTTTATGCGAGATTCGACACAAGCAATGACAGATAGATAAAAATATAGCACAAAAGGGAGATGAAATATTCAGCAGAGAAAAGTTGTAGATAAGTATTAAAATACTTTTGTATTTGTCAAAGTTCAAAATAAGTAAGTTACTTATTGTATTTTGGGAAGTGTCTACGGTTGATAAGTAGGTAGTACTAATGAATCTGGCGAAATGTGTGAACGATTTGCTGGATTATAAATAATGTATAAACATTAGCCAAACATGAGCTAATTTATTTTCAAATCAACTCTTTTACTCGAATGTAATGAAAAAGTAACAAATCCAACTATTTTTCAAAATAAGTAACTTCATAAATTTGGCCCCAAAAGTCATTTTTTAACTTCATAAAACTGGTGCGTAAAGATTTAGTCCACCCTAAAATCTAATCCCAGTTTTGGCCGATCTTTACTTACCGAAAAACAGAAGATTTAAGGTGCTGACAGAGCTTCCAATAACTGAGATTATCCAAAGAGAAACAATTGTCTGTAAAAACAAAGTGAAAACATGAATTATAATTAGGATAAGTTAAGGAGAATCTATGAAACTCTTGAGGAAGTTGGCTTTGTTTTGGAGGAAAATATTACTTAATTTGCATACCAGAAAGAATTGTTTTGGATCATTTCCACTTGCAACATAGAGAAGCTGTGATAAGAAGTAGTTAATTTTTTTGTGAAAGGTTGAAGCAACATCGCTGATTGCAGACTCTTGTAAGATGGTTTTGGGAATGCTGGGTGGTTTCCTGAAATAAACCAACAGATCATTTGAAGCCGTCATTTAAATAAATAAGTTTATCTTTACTCGAACAACTTGACGATAAGATGGTTCAATGTGATGTTAGAGAAGATAGAGGTCTAAGTTCAAATTTCGTTGTTATCCATTTACAAAACTTGTTCATATGAAAGTCCTTTGATAAAAGTTGAATTTAGATTACATGTGTGTCGAAGATATGAGCATATTTGACGAGGTGCTTTTGAAATAACTTCTTATTTTTAATCATTTCCAGATAATTTACTCTCTTTTTTTTACTTTTAAGTAGAAGTAAGTCACTTTAATGTAAGGATCCCACCCCATGTGAAGGTGTGGACACCCCCATGTACCAAAAATTATGTACACCAAGAATTATTCATAATTTTAAATGTTGTCTTTTGCAGTGCTATCTAGTGAACATGCCCAAATTTTTACTAAACCGATGGTTGTGTAATAATTTAAAATTTTGGACAATAAAATACTGTTGAATACAAAGTATTTTATTGGGATTTACTAGATTGTCCAATCTAGTACAACCTTAATGATTTTCCTATTTTTCATTATTGGATTGCCTTACCATTTGAAAAATTCTGCCCCTGCTGACCAAATGAAGATAACTAGCATTGTAGTGATGAAAATGTGACAAAATAGAGTCACAAAGTTGTATTCCACAACCTCAAAAAGAAACCATATTGCTGCACTTCCAAATAGAATTGCAGCAGACACTCTCGTGTCTCTCCATAACAGCACATCAGCGACTGCAAATTCAATTCATAATCAATTATGACAAATAAAAATAAGCAAGAAAAAATTTAATTCCTATATAACTTTTAGATCATGTTTGATACATAGTATTAGAGTACGTTTGGATACTTGTTTCTAGGTGTTATAAGGGTCAAAAAACACTTATGGTAAAACATTGAACCATGGGGTAGTACCTTTTCCTCCTCCTAGAACTGCATGTATCGGCCTTTCTCGACCAAGTAGCCTTGTCCTTGGCGCTGAACCACGGTTAGAATCACGCGAGGAAGCATCCATTGATGAATTTATGAGTTAACGAAACAAGACGAATAGAATTTTGTGAAAAATAGATTTATATAAGCTAGCATGTTCTGAACTTAGTAGCCAAGAAAGTTGCAAAAGGCATGAAGAAAGGTATGGCTTGAGCATGTTTTCCAAGTAAACTATATATGCTTGCTTTTGCAAGATCAGTTTATTCTTGTGGACCTTCGTTTATGGCATTTCTTTTGCATTTCATTCAATAATAGGCTGCTTTTTTTTTCTTTTTCTTTTTTTTTCAATTGATGCCTTTCATCCTTACTTTCAATATATACTTTCGAGTTTCGACACAGTCCGTCCAAGATTTTTGCTATTATTTTATAGCACCATGATCTCCATATTTACATTGGGTACTTTTAGAACGTGTTTGATACGTTATAAATATAACAACATTGCTACATGTTCCCTTTGGGGGTATATGTTGGTTTATCCGGCCCCACCTCCTCCCTCACATGGGGGTCGGGTCCCATGCATTTATTGGATGTGGAACCCGACCCTCATGTAAGGGAGGAGGTGGGGTCAGACAAACCAAAGTGTACATCAAAGGGTACAAAAAGCATAATTCTAAATATAATGTACAAGATTTTAATATTTTTTTCTTCCTTACATGTATTGTCATGTCGAGAATCGACTTTTTATTTTTGAATAACATAAGGGAATATAAAAATTACAAGGAAATGATCCATTAGCTATGGAAATGGAAGAGGATGGAGGAGAACGCATGGGGCATTAATAGTTTGGGATACCTCACTTGCAAAAGGAAAATTTAATAAGCCTCGGTTTGGGTTCTATATTAATTTTAACGTATTTTTTTCTTTTTTTTTTTAATATTATATATAAATTCAAAACTTTTCTTTCTTTTTTAACTACACATTCTTCAAAAAAATACTATTTCAGAATTTTATTTTATTTTTTCCCCAAAAACTCATTAAAATGGAGCCCAAAAAGGGCTAAATATTTTATGTTATAAAAATAAAGGGTTAATGTTGAAATTTCTAGAGCGAAAAAATTGACAATACTCTAACTATTTGATGCAATATTTTATATTTGTTCTACTTGACACAATGGATAAGATTAACATTCGGTATCTTCGAAAATGAATTATAATGAATCATGTAACATCGAGTATGACATGACATTACACAAGAAAGTCCTCCTACAACGTTGCAAGGTTACATGAATAATTCACATTTCTCGCTCAAATATCAAAAATCACTCAAACATTTCAATATATAACGTGTCATCCTTCCTATATTCAGATTCCAAACTTCGTCAATTTTCACTCTATAGGTTATTTTCTCTACTTATAGTGAAAAAAAGATTCGAATTTTAATTTTAACAATATGATAAACTTACTTTCTAATATTTAATTATTTTAAAGATTTGTTTAATACTTATTAGTAAATGGTTTAAACTCAATAAAGTTGGTAGCTTTTTTTTTTTTTTTACTAAAGTACCAACCTTTGCCATCTGATTCAGCAACCTTTGGAGGCCAAATAAAGACAAGTATTTTTATTTATGGAAAGATACCCCCATAATGGAGTGAAGAGACGTAAACCATGTATGATTAGACTAATTGCTCAAAATATTAAGATAATAGTGTGATTACTAATTACTAACAACCAAAATATTATATGGATGAAGAAAATTACAAAAGAGTGACTTTTCCAATTAATCCAACAGTGGTAAATCAAGAAATCAATTTTCATGTTTATTACGTTTTTCATTAAATTAATCTGTGAATTCTTACCATCGTGATAATCGTTAAAATGACGAACTACATCCGATTCTCTTCATGCATGTGCATATCGTGTACTTTAAGGCTCTAGTAGTGCAATGTTTATACGCAAGCACTTAGCATGAGTTTTTCTTGTGTCGACTTTTAATCTATTTAGTTAAGATTGAAATTAGACTGTCTAAATTTACAGAGTGTTTGGTGATGATTAAAATTAGATTTTTAGTAGATTAGTATAGAAGTTTTTGAAATGTATTGTAGAAAAGTTGTGGGACCCAATAAAAATGTGGTTAATATTGATTGTTTGACTTTGACTTGATTAAAATCTGATTTTAATCAGTAGCAAACTGGGCCTTAATGTGACATAAGATCTCGCTGTAAGATTTCAACCTTGCAAGTTGATTAGTCAAAAAACTATGTTCGACTTTATGTGGCTCTATTATTATAATTAGTGAGGGCGAATTACACTTCAAAAAAGACGACGAAGTGTCATGTTACGTAACATGAAACTTGAGAGTAATCAAATTCAAGCTTCAAAACAAAACCCTAAATTTGTTGTTTCATCACCAACTAGTATATAGAAAAGATTCACAAATGGCAGTTAGTTTATTCCTTTCTCCAGTTGCAAACCCAATCAAAATCACCCAAGAACTCGATTCAAATTCCGGTAATAATGGATCCATCCGGGTTTCCAGTTAATCGAATTTAAAACCCCCAGAAATTCCCATCAAATTTCAAGAAACCTATTTTACGCCTGCATGGCGGCGGAGGCACCAGCTGCATCGCCGTCTTCCATTTTCGGATTTAATAATTTGATGGAAACATTCACAGTCCCCACATTAGTCCCTTTACGTTGGCCTCTAACTCGAAAAGTAAATGCTTAAGCTTGAGTGACAAAGATCTCCTCCTTATTAACTAGAACCAACCTCTGATTGCACCCTTCACAATTGCATCATCAAGGCTTCAAAGAGTGGGAAATATGGCCTATTTCCTTAGTGCTAATGATGTCTGTATCCGCTGATAAACAAACTGGACTTGATCACTCTCTTTGGTAATTGCAATTAGTGCACTTTTTCTTTTTCTTTCCCAAAATTAATGAACGTAGTTTTCCCAGTTAATCTGAATCGAATAAAAATAAAACTAATCTGATTGTACCCACGTCTATAATGTTGTTATATTTTTGAACACGTGTATGATTTTTAACATTGTATCAGTGATCATGTTAGTACTAGAGTAGTCTAAAGTCTTTCAACCATGCTATTTGTACAGTCATATGGTTGACATACAGGTTGACAGACACTCACAATTGGGATAGGGGTCCACATTTTTTTTCTTTAATCATGCGGGACCCGCACGCAGAAGTTGTCAACCTCTCTTGTACAAATGGAATTTCTCAAAGTCTTTATTTCAAATCTCACCAAAACTTGTTTATTTGAATTTTGCATATCACAACTATGATTAAATAGTGATTCCAACGCACACTTGAGGGCTGTGTTGAAATTAATTTGTTTTCTCTCTCGTCTCAATCAAATCCCAAGCAGAGTAACTATACCAAGGTTAACTTATGCAGTAGAAATAACGGATACTTCTCTTATACGGAAGATCTTCAACATGAAGTGCAAATTTAGTACACAATAATGGACATGACTAGACATTAATGAACAAGTTCCTTCTAATACTGCCAGTAATATCCAATCCTCGCAAACATAAGTTAATGATCATTACATGCAAATATTTGCCTCCATATGGAGTAACTGTACTGCCTTCTCCTGAAAGCTACAAACTGAAAACAGATCATTCAAAGTAAAACTTTCTTATTTGAGAAATTGATAAATTAGTGATCCATATACTTCCGATCAGCTTGCACAATCAGTCACGTCATAATAATGAAACAACCAAGGGAGACTCTGAAATCACGAGCCTTCGAAATTCATATACGTACAAGGAACATGAAATCGTAACAAATTACTTACAAAAAGAATTGTAATTTCTCACAAGTGAAGCATATCTGATATCTGGTTCCATCCCACAAACCATGTCCTCTTATCAGATGGAAGCACAAAGTTAAGTTCGAACATTTCTTTCGACATATTTCCACCTTGACTTAATCCCACAAGCTTTGCGACTATGTCAGCACTCTCTTGTATATGCTTTTCATCATGAGGATTGGTCCAGAGTTTATTTATGAACTGCATCTTCCTTTGTTTTCCTTCCAATGGAACTTCCCATTTTAGGTATAGTTCATCCCTTTCCTCCACTGACAAACGCGTAGTCAACCTCTTTGCAAGAAACTCTCTTTCCCTCTTCAATGCTCTAAGACTGATTAACATATCAAACTACTCGTTAAAACAGATTGTTCAACATTTAAGATCAAGAACGAATAATAATAATAAAAAAAAAAAAAAAATGCATTTTTGTTTAGGGGAGAAGAGAGGACCTTGAAGATAATGAGATTGTGGGTTCATTTCCCATACGAGCTGGACTTGCATTTCCGACCTCCTCTAGGTGCTGCTGCAGCCATGCTAAGCGCCTAAGCTCGACTTCCATGTATATCTGGTCAGAAGGGTCCCCCTTGAATAGCAGATAAAACTGCGTCCTGTGAATGATGGAGACATAGCAAACATCCCATAACTCAATGATTTGCTGCCTTTGCTCCCTGAAAGTTACATGCCATGAAGCCGGGGACTCTTGTATCTCAACCATGTTCTCATCATTCTCCAAATTGTATCCAGCAGCTTCATTTGCTTCAAGCTCAAGCACCTGGGAATAACAATTAAAAGATTCCACATACGGTAAACTATATAGGGTGCAAATTGCTTTTCCATGAACAAATTAAATCATCTTTGATGAAGTTTGAGGAGATCTCCTAGCTTACCTGACAAACCAGAAGCTGTTTCTGGTATTGCAATTTGGCAACGCGTTCTTTAAGTTCAGTGACATATGTTTTTATGCTTCTAACATTCTCTTCTGCTGCATTTTGAAACATCTTCTGCATTTTCCTCATGTTGACTGAACTTGAACGCCGATATGGAGTATTTTCCTTTGATGAGACATCTCCACCTTCACTCTTTGTAGGAGTCTCTTTCTCAGAGACTGGCTGAGTTGCACCAGACACAGCATCATCAAATTCTGGAGCTATATTTTCAACCTCAGAATCCATTACTTGCCGAGAAACTGATAGAGGTGAACATGGAGATTTCAAAAAAATTTGCCTGTTGGGGCTATTACTTGAAGTTAATGGAAGCAACTTCTTCTTTTTTGATGGATTCTTGGCCTTTGGAGTTGCATCGGCATTAGATTGTTGATCGTTGTTTACTGGAAGAGACATTACTAATTTATCTATTGATCTCTGAACATTTTCTAGCTTCTCTTCAAGATCAGCAATGGTACTTCCCTGAGAGTGAAGCCTGGTTATCTCTTCCTTCAGGTTTGCACTAACACTCTTGTTAACAGAGACAACATTTTCAGCTTCAACTTCTTTGGGGACGGGCTGAACAGCCCGCATTTCCCCTATTTCTGCTTGCAGCTTAGCAATAGTCAGCTCTGCATCTTGGTTACCTTGTCTATGATTGGCTACCTCCTTCTGTAGTACCTCTAGTGCTCGATGGGCTTCTTCACCTAGCTGTTCCTGAAGATGTTCAAGTTTCCGAATTTCATGCATTAGTGTGAAAGGTGCGGTTGATGATTGCCTCAATGTCTGCCTTCCTACTGTATTTCTTGTTCTGTCACAGAAACCTAGCTCTCTTCCTTCAAGTTTTGGTAATAAAGTCGTAGAAAAAGAGAGCTTCTTTGCAACCGGACGAAGTGACTCTGATTTTAACCCCTGAATAAGGCAATAATTAACAGATTAGTTTTTATAACTAAGAAAATTATGCTGTTTATTCTAAACTCAGATTTATTTTTATTTATTTATTTTATTTTTTTATGAACTCCATTTGAGAGAGGTTGGGGGGGGGGTACCTGATCCTCCTGAAGTTTTTGTCTTAATTCATCTGCCTGAGATTGTGCGAGATCCCTTTGACGCCTCAGTTCCTCAATTTCCACCTCCATCTAATTAAACCAATTGAAGTCGGATGAGTAACTTAATTAAAATCAATCCATTAAACAAACAATAATTACGTTACAACTCCCCCGCTGGCTAACCTGCCGAATTTTGGAATCTTTCTCATTAGATGGATCTGGTGTGCGTAGTTCTGCTTCAAGCCTTGCTACTTCTTTCTGCAAATGCTTGACAAGCTGTTTGTCTGAAATTACCTGATGGAAACATTCAAATGAGACAATGAAGTCTTAACTAACTCTGTTCATAAAAAATGGAAATATCATTCCTCCAATAGGCAACACCTCAGTACACGAACATATGACACTTAAAATTACCATATTCACTTGAGCATTATTGGTCACTTCCTTTGCACGGCTAGCGAAGTATAGGGTGTTACGAGATTGTTCAACATGACTTGATGCTGGACTCAATGTGCATATGATGGCAGTCCGTGCATTTCCTCCCAGTGAATGCTGCAATATGCGTGTGAGCTTCGAGTCTCGGTAGGGTATATGACCACTTCGTTTTCCCACACTGAGAGCAAACAATCATGAAAATAAGGAAAAAATGTACATGATATTGCAGCATTCATATATAATAATTTCTAAATGTATTAAGGAAAAAATATCTGTGGCTTGAGAACCCATTCACATCCTTACAATGTTCCTATGACTGATAAACATGATTAATATTTGATCACTCATCACAGTTTATAATTGACTTCTTTTTAGAAATCTTACTGAAAGATATGCATTTCATTCTGTTCAACGTACACAACTCATTGATATTCACTCTTCAACTTTACCAATTTATTAGAAAAGGTGAGCTATTATATTAAGTCCAGTCACTCCGTGAGAAAGAAGAACGAAAAAACTTTATACTTTCCTTGGTCGTGTAGCTATTTTGTGAAGTGTTCATAACCTGCACCTCTCTCTTGTGGTCCTCGACATCAAGAAAATGTAGATGAAAAACAAGCGACTAGAAGAACGTGGAACATGAAAGTGGATGTTTGGCTAAGCTTTAGAAAAGGTCAAAGATACTTTTGTGTTTCCTAAACTCTGTCTGAGTGTCAAAATAAATAACTTTTATTTTCCAATTTTAAACAATCAAACAAATATTTATTTTAAAAAAATCTTATTTAAATAAAAGTAAACTTTTTAAGCTTAGCCAAACATGCACTCGGGTCTAAGTGAATGCAAATACTGACCTGAGCTTCCTAATTACTGTTGTAAGAGTCATCAAGCTAAGATTGATGTGGCATCCTTCCCTAAGCCGCACACCATCTGCATTTGTCTGTGAAGCCCTCTCACTTCCAGCTAAATCTACGAAGTTCTGCAAAACATAAGCACGACAAGTTTAACAATAAGGAAATTGCTCATATTGCTAAACTCAGAAGTAAAGAACACATGAGTTTTTTGTTTTTACCAAGCTTGCAACATAAGATCTCACAGTGTCCGAGTTATCGCGAAGTGTACTTTCTATTGTCTGCATTGATAGCAAAACAATTCTAGAATAAGTAAAGTCTTGTGAGTATGTCTTCATGTGAATCCATCAAAATATGTTTCAAGAATACAAACCAGTCTTATTATTTGGTGTGATCGAGAGCTAGTGTCATTAAGAGCAGTCTCCCCTACTTGTCTTTGACCTACATATACAGAGTACCAAATAAGTTAGCTACAGTCAAATCCCTATATCGATTCATGCCAAAGACTTTACTTACTGTCACAAATATTTATTAAGCTTCGTAAGTGTTGATCATCATTTGCTGCCTCTTCCACCAATTTTTCGACCACGGTTCCTTTCTGCAGTCAAAGGAGTTAAAATTGAACTCGATAACGTTAAGAAGGCAAAATCTACTCAATTCTAAGATATACGGCTACTTTTAGCTAAAATTTTGACACCTCTGGATCATCTAACAGCTTGAGATTGCGGCCACACTCTGAATTCAGTAAGTCCCTGACATTCTCATTGTATATTTCCAGGCCAGATATTTTTATTCTAAAATCTCGTTCAGGAGTCTGCAATATGGTCAAATTTACATGAAAATAGATCAACATCAGAATATTATCCAACAAAAAAATAAGTTAGAACGATAATTCTCCATTGCAACTACATTTAAAATCAGTTTCTATTTTGTACTTTCTTGTCAAATTCAGAAATGAAAATAAAAAGGATATATAGGAGAATGTGTATTCAGATTCTAAAAGCTTACATTCATTATGTGTGTGTATATATCATTAACAGCTTTCTCTGTAATTCCTCTCATAGTGTAAGTTTTTCCACTGCTAGTTTGGCCATAAGCAAATATGGTTGCTGCAAACAAAAAATTTCAAAAAATCAGCATAAACTGTTTCAGAACTAATACGAAACTTGATAAACAGTTTCAATCATTATCAGGAATTTAGGATAACAATTACCATTGATTCCCATGAGAGCAGATAAAGCTACATTCTTTACTCCATCCTGGTATACTGCTTCGGTTATACAGTCAGGACCAAAGACTTTGTCTGAAAAGAGCATATACATTTCAAACTAAGTTTCTCTAGCATCTAAACTATATGACATGAAGACTGTTGATAAGCATCAATTTGTTACCAAATGTGAATGAGCTCGGTTGAGCTACACGCTCGCGTAGGGAAGGTTTATATACAATTGTGTGATCATCAATGCATTCCCACGCAACATGGTCTTTGGCAGATTGTTCCCTTTTGTTCAATGGCCTTAATCGTACAGTCACCATGATTTTCTCTTCCCTCGGTCTGTTTCCACCTGGAGTGACCATCGGTGTCTTGTCTATTTTTGATCCAGGCGTGCCAGGTGTTTTAACCGTCATCTTGTCTGGACAAAATTAACAATTCCTTGCTTAATAAAATGCTTCGATGGAACAACACCGACTGTCCGAATTCTCTCAATGAAGCTAGAATAATTTAACTGATATTATATGATATCTATTGTGGCTACCCTTGATCCACTGATAAATCTGTATAAGCAAATTAGAAGTCATGATATCATAATCTCAAGATAAAACAGGATCAGATTCATAATAATTACACAGTACAAAGTAAACAGAAAAATAAATTAAACAGGATTTCTGTCTGGGCAAAAAGTAATTTGGTCATTCACAAGTCAAATCAAAGGGGCTCAATACAAAGACTGTAATTTTAAACGCAATCTTTCAAATTTCTTCCAATATTATTCAGATTCACTATAAATGATTCCGATTCATGATCATTTTCCCCAATATTAACAGTGGATTATTAAACTCCCAGATATGCTTCACTAAAATCGTCGCATTTCTTCACAGACGAACACCCTAAAATCTAATCATCCCAGCAAAACTTACACTCACTCAACGCGGAACAGAACATCCATTTCCAGATTGAAAAATAACATTTAGAGTGTTCAACAAACTGTATATCGAATTTTACTTGCAAATTATACATCTTTACAAATTAAAGGAAAATCCACCGCCAGGCCAAGGTACAACCCCTTTTAGCACGTCTTAACAAAAATCAATATCGTACATCATGCATCAGCTGTAGCACCTTAATATTATCATAAAAAGGAAACTTTGAACAAGTAGGAGTAGATTTAGACAACCACCTGAACAAAAACAACCATAAAACTTGACAAAAATAATTTTAAGATATTCAAGCAATTCACCTGAAAATTGAGAGTGTGGCGGAGTTTAAATCAGATCTAAACAAATCCAAACCAGAGAGAGAATGAAGGAGAAATGGAAATGGAAAGAGGAAAGTGCACGCTATTGTTTGTCTATTTGACGTTTCGGATTTTTAAATTTTGAGTGCAACGGCTAGTTTAGTTTTCTCGCGGAATCTTAATATCTCGTTTTACTTATCGTCAATATACCCCGGGTTTAGTGGTGCCGGTCCGAGATTTAAATTTCGTCACGACTGAATTAATAAATTTGTGGGGGCATTGAGTTTGCCCTACTTACTTGAGACAATTGTGTTGGTCAGTTAATGTTGGGAAGCTCAACTCGATTCTTTAAAATTAAATATATGAGGTCCCTAACTTTTAATTCTTGACCGTGTCATCTCTATTGTTTTGGTTTTGTAGCAGTCGAGGTCCTTGTGGACAAAATCCGTTCTATTTTAAAACTATCGTTTGAATTCACACTTGTCTTATATTTTAGGGAAAATTGTATCAAACTTTTCACTTTTATACAGACTCGTTCCAAGCCTTTAATTTGTGGCACTTACAATACCAAATCTTTCAAAAACTCGAGTTTGAAGTCCAAATTAACAAAAATCGTTAATTACTCTATTAGTTGACCAAAAATCAAATTTGACCAGATGTTGACCAATTATTAAAGGGTAAAATGATAAATTTACATTTTTCATATAAAAAATTAAAATAAATGACTTGTTTGAGCCTCATTAAATTGGAAAAATGCATTTTCTAATAGCAAATTGATGGGGAAATGGGAATATGTGGTTAAAAAATAAGATAGTTTTTTAAAATTTGCGTATAATATTATTTTATTGAAAATGAGAAAAAATATATATTTAGAAAAAGATGGAAATCAGACAAGGGCCAAGGCCAAAGAATCAAATCAAAAACCTGAAAAAAGAAAAGAAAAACCCCACCCCACTCCACTCCAAAACCAAAAGCCACCAAAATCATAAATGACCCAACCCTGTGATTTTGCACAGTCCGTTGGCACCACCTTCCATCGTCTCTTTACAGGTGGATTGCTTTCAGAAAATGAAAATTCGTGATAATTGAATAAGGTTATTGTGGGAAAAGGGAAAATCGATATTGGTAATGGAGTTGGAAGAGGAAGAGGAAGAGGAAGAGGAAGAAGAAAAGTTGTAAGATGAAGGGTTCGAGTACGATGGTTCATTGTACTCACTTGCAACAAAGAGACGATGGAAAGTGGAATGTGATAGTAGGGTGGGCGTGGGCGTGGGTTGGGTTGGGTCGATTTTCCCCAAACTCAACCCAACACGGTCGGTTTGATTTAATTTCAACTCAACTCAACTCAACCCAACCCAACCAAAATACATGTTGAAACCCAACCCAACCCAATCAAGTGTCAAGTGTCAGTCAGGTTATGTTGGGATGGTAAAATCAATACGTCATCCAAATAAGATTAATATTTAATACAATGTACAACCATTCAAATAAAAAGTCACCCAAATACAATTAATACAGTCATCCACCGAGTAAATATTGCATCTTAGAATTAATATAGTAAACTTGTGGCAGTTGAGTAAACATTGCATCTCAGAAGAGCTGTCATCCATTGCTTGCATCTCAGAAGAGTTGCCATCTTACAACTCAGAAAAGCTGTCATCCATTGTCTGCAATCTCCAAATAAATCCCAACCAAAAACAGCAGCTGTTGATTCTAAACTGCACTAGTAAACAGATCACATAAAATGAATATGTTGGAAGCTTGATCTATCTGCATAATAGAAAAGGGGATCGATGAAATTTTTCACATGTTCCATTAAGTAACTGTTCCCTGTTTCCATTGTTGAGTAAACAAATTGTGTGGAGTTGCATATTAAATTTTTATATTTATACATTCTTTTGCCTGGAGAGTGATTATAAGAGAATGTAATTTTATAATCTTACTGGTTTTTTGTAAATTTCAGGACCCTACCTCATTTCTTAAAGATTCAGCATTCTTTCTAAGTACCAACAATTTAGTTTCGTTACTTTTCTTGCTCAGACTTTGTAATGGTTCTCTCTCAACGGGTGGGGTCGTCGACGGTTTTAGTGGTGAGGCCGACAGTTTTGGTGGCGATGATGCTTGGTGGTTTTTGGCTTTTGGGTGGGGTGGGGTGGATGAATAGTTTTTTTATTATTATTATTATTATTTGATTATAGCTTTTTATATGAAAATGTAAAGTTACCCATTTATCCTTTAAAAATTAGTCAATATTTGGTCAGATTTTTTATTTTTTGGTCAACAAAGAGAGTAACTAATGGCTTCTATTAATTTAGAGTCCAAATACGAGTTGAAAGATTTGATATCGTAAGTACCACAAATTAAAGGTTTGGATCAAATCTAAATAAAAATGAAAAGTTTGGTATCGTGATTGCAATCTTCCCTATATTTTAGGTGTAAAGGATACAACTAAGCCCCTGATTGTCTTTTTGTTTTTCAAAATTATTTTTTTCTCATACTTCTAATTTCTTTTTAATGTCCATTGTTTTAAAACTCTTTTTACTATATGATCATATGCAATCATACATTCAAACAATAAAATATTATTTTTGTTCATTAAAAAAAATAATTAGCACCAAATAGGAGCTCATTTTCTATACATTCACACAATATTTTGTAGATAAATCCAAAAATTTTACATACTTTTTAACTAGGGGTGGCAATGGGCCGAGCAGAGCCGGCTAGGACTTGTTACGTGTACAATTTTTTAAAAAATTTATAAAGGTATTAAAAAAAAATTTTGTGATGAATATGGTTAAATTAAATATCACTTACTTAACTACATGCAATTTCGGCATATTTATCTTGCAGTCGATAATGAGCGTNCTACATGCAATTTCGGCATATTTTTCTTACAGTAAAAAATGAGCGTCTTCCCAGTCCTTCACGCACATTAATGCTTCCAAAATATCTTCCTTCACTCCTCTTACCTGCACTAAAAGCAGACTCCGAAAATACAATGCTAACCGGAGGTGTTAGCAGATTTTTTGCCATTGCAGAAACTACTGGCCATCGACGTTCATAGATTCGCCAAGATTCAATTACTTCTTTTGAACTTTTCCTAATTGTTTTGTTACAAGGCGTATTATGATTAAAGTAATCAATTAATTTAGCAGGCAACGCATTTGGACTACTACTCGATGTTTGAGTACATGGAGTGGAAGAAAAACTACTACTAGTACTAGAGAAACCACATGCAAATGCAGTTGAATCATATCTATTTATGTTCATGCCTTCGAATAAATTTAAAACTTCAGCGTTGTTATCTGCTGTATTAGTGGGATGAGTAGTTAGAGAGTCAGAGGGTACCCGATTAATATGAGTACCCATTCGTTGAGCATATAAATAATATATTTCACATAAAATTTGTTCCAAATATCTATAAGTGATAGACACATTAAAAGTTAAAGCTTGTGAAATTTAATCAATTACAAATTTAGTACCCAATAAATTATATCGGGAGTCCATGACGCATGCTAACGAAAATAACATAGGAAAGTCTTCCCAATATTTTCTAAACTTTAATTCTATGAAATATATAACTGAATTAAAATCGGGGTCATCTTTAAATCTATGAAAAGCCCTAACAATTATATACAGACGTTCAAGGACCATACAACTAGTAGGATAATAAACACCAAACAAAATATTTGTAGAATCATAAAAACTTGTCAAAATTTTTTTAATTTTAAAAACTAAATCCCAATCGTACTCATTTAAAATGATTCCAACATTTTACCTGCTTCTTCCCTCTTGCATCGGGAATATCTAATGCAGGTTCTTCATCCTATTCCAAATCAATTGGATGACTAGCATCAACATCAACGTCATTCAAATTAACTGGATGACTACATTCATGAATATCGAAATCTTGAATATTTTTTGAAATGGGTAATTCATTTAAATCGGCGAATTCATATCCAAATTGACTTTAGGCAGTTGTTTCGCCTCCCACACCAAACAAGTTTTCAACAAACGATCATAAATCCATTTGTGAATAATTGAAATTGAATGTTGAAGATTTGAAGTAGAATTGTAAATGAAGATTATGTAGTGGTGTAGAAAATAAATTGTAAAATCAAGATTATAACTCGACAATATAAAAATAAAATGTAGAAGAGTATAGATTATAGATTGATGATAATGATTTGTAAATAAATTGTAGAGAGTAGAGTAGAGTAGAGAATGAGAGATTGATAGGGGAAGAAAAATGAAATGAAAAAATAATAATAATAATTAAGAATGACCGTTTCAGTTGCCACCGCTATTTTTAACCATGCATTTTTTTTAAAAAAAATTCATTATTCAATAATTATTCCCCCCAAAAACTCTTTAAAAAGAGAGAAACATAAGTTAAAATTCAGTTAAAATAATTAAATAAATTGTATAAGCACTAAAAGCTTTTTATTTGGAATAGAATTTGAACTTTCTCCTTTTTATTTCTAGGTTTAAACTTTAAATTGTCATGGTAATGTCTCAACACGAGCAGGCTAGACGCCAACATGTACAAAAATAAAGTGCCCATGCAAGGTATAAGACTATAAGAGACTCCTACATGCAAAGCATAGCCACTAGGATGAAATAGTGTCCACTAAACGTCACTAGATTAGTGTCTCAAATAGATAAACTCACAAACTCTTAAAGAAGCGAAAGAGACCTCTCACGAAGCACATTCTATGGTGAGCTCGACTTCCTAGACTTAGAAGAAAGGAAAAATCTTCAAACAACCAAAATAATAATAATAGCCCATGTTCGATACAGATTAAAATTCACAATTTAATCTAAATCAAAATCAAAAATTAATTTCAATCACATATTTTATGACCTCACGACTTTTCAACCGCACATTTTATCAAAATCAAATGAAATTTTGATCTTAATCCCCTACGAACAGGGGCATAATAACATTAAAAGAAAAATCTTTAAAACAAAATATAATGATGATAATAATAATACCAATAAAAAAATACGTGAAGTTGTGTCTACCAAGGTTGCAACTTTGTTCGGTTAGGGCCGAAGGATAGACAATGCAATAGCCCCAACAAGGTCATCGAACTCGTGTAGAAGTGATCTCGCTCGAGAGACTTAGATGTGTCCTAGTAATGGCCTCGTCCACTAGGCCATAAAAAATGCACGAAGAGTTTGCTCATCGACAAGTTGTCGTACTTCCTCAAGATGGTGACCTCGTAATTGAGGTCTATGAAGGTGCCCAACTTTTTGCCAAGCTAGAAACGTGAGGTCATCAAAGGTGTCTAAGAATTGGACTCGTGAACAAGTTTATCACATTTCATAAAGATGGGCAATATCGTGAGGGAGGCAGTGGTGTGTGTGTGACCTCACTCGAGGTAGAAATAAATCTGATTCATATATGTATATCAGTATATGTGGACGAGTTATGGAAGATAAAAACAATAAATTGATTAATATAATCGAGATAATCGTCAATTCNTGTAGAGAGTAGAGTAGAGTAGAGAATGAGAGATTGATAGGGGAAGAAAAATGAAATGAAAAAATAATAATAATAATTAAGAATGACCGTTTCAGTTGCCACCGCTATTTTTAACCATGCATTTTTTTTAAAAAAAATTCATTATTCAATAATTATTCCCCCCAAAAACTCTTTAAAAAGAGAGAAACATAAGTTAAAATTCAGTTAAAATAATTAAATAAATTGTATAAGCACTAAAAGCTTTTTATTTGGAATAGAATTTGAACTTTCTCCTTTTTATTTCTAGGTTTAAACTTTAAATTGTCATGGTAATGTCTCAACACGAGCAGGCTAGACGCCAACATGTACAAAAATAAAGTGCCCATGCAAGGTATAAGACTATAAGAGACTCCTACATGCAAAGCATAGCCACTAGGATGAAATAGTGTCCACTAAACGTCACTAGATTAGTGTCTCAAATAGATAAACTCACAAACTCTTAAAGAAGCGAAAGAGACCTCTCACGAAGCACATTCTATGGTGAGCTCGACTTCCTAGACTTAGAAGAAAGGAAAAATCTTCAAACAACCAAAATAATAATAATAGCCCATGTTCGATACAGATTAAAATTCACAATTTAATCTAAATCAAAATCAAAAATTAATTTCAATCACATATTTTATGACCTCACGACTTTTCAACCGCACATTTTATCAAAATCAAATGAAATTTTGATCTTAATCCCCTACGAACAGGGGCATAATAACATTAAAAGAAAAATCTTTAAAACAAAATATAATGATGATAATAATAATACCAATAAAAAAATACGTGAAGTTGTGTCTACCAAGGTTGCAACTTTGTTCGGTTAGGGCCGAAGGATAGACAATGCAATAGCCCCAACAAGGTCATCGAACTCGTGTAGAAGTGATCTCGCTCGAGAGACTTAGATGTGTCCTAGTAATGGCCTCGTCCACTAGGCCATAAAAAAAGCACGAAGAGTTTGCTCATCGACAAGTTGTCGTACTTCCTCAAGATGGTGACCTCGTAATTGAGGTCTATGAAGGTGCCCAACTTTTTGCCAAGCTAGAAACTTGAGGTCGTCAAAGGTGTCTAAGAATTGGCCTCGTGAACAAGTTTATCACATTTCATAAAGATGGCAATATCGTGAGGGAGGCAGTGGTGTGTGTGTGACCTCACTCGAGGTAGAAATAAATCTGATTCATATATGTATATCAGTATATGTGGACGAGTTATGGAAGATAAAAACAATAAATTGATTAATATAATCAAGATAATCGTCAATTCTCTTTCCAAAAAAATAATAATAAATAAATTCATAAATTCTTATTTTTATAAATATTATTGTTCTTTGTGTGAGTTTCAGTTTGCTTATCTTAAAGTGGAAATTACAGGAATCCCTATTTTTCAAGATTCAAGTTCAAAAATCAAAGGTCAAGTTTTAATTTTCAAAAATCGGATATTTTATATATAGATACAGGTTTTTTTATATTTAATTAAATATTAATAA
>CAIGRF010023503.1:0-14262 GCA_903798235.1 Fraxinus ornus
TTCAAGTTCAAGAAAAACATTGGAGTTCATGAATCAGCAAAAGAGTTTGCAGAATTCATCAAGGTAAAATTTTATCACAGTTTTTATCTAAACACAATGTAGATCATTGTTTGGGAATCGAAATTGTTTTAATTCCGCTGCGCATGCATAAGTAGATTCCCAACAGTTGTCTTGTTTAGCATGCTTATCACTGATTGTTGATACATATTTTCTTGACTTTGCCACGGCAATTAGTGGTCAAGGCCGTCTCTCTTGCCATTGCTCGTGATGGTGCTAGTGGTGGCGTTGTTCGGACTGTGACCGTGAGTTTCTCAATTTTTGTCATCGTCTATGGTCTTTGATGTTACATGAAGTGGAAATTGGATGTGAAATTTTGAAACCTCACTTCCGATTGTTTCTTGGTTTGCAATAGCCATTTAACGTGAGTTTTGTTTAATAGAGTAAATTTTAGTTGAAACGTGAATTTAGTCATCCTGAATGCCTGTGCTGATTTGCTTCCATCAAGACTGTTGTGTGATATATCTATGTCTTGGTGTACTTGATACATTATCAGAAAGCATCGACCTAAGCACTCGTCTGTATTCTGCCTTCCAACTGCAATATGAATAAGATAGCCTAAGGACAAAATTTTGAGGATGCTTGGGATAGTGATTATAAATTCTGGTACTACGAAATGAGTGGATAATTAATGGACAGTAGTGGTGGGTCCTACAAAATATGTGGATAAAAAGTATATTTCAACAACTTAACTTATAATTTAAGCTTTGCCGAACATGCACTTCATTTAGGGGAGCACTTATTTCTGAACATGGTCTCTTTTCAATTGTAGATTAACTCAGAAGGTGTTACAAGGAAGTTTTACCCCGGTGATACCCTGACTCTGTGGCATGAAGAGCTGGAACCTCAGAACTCGCTCTTGGATATTTTGTCGGCACCTAGTCCTGACCCAATGGTCAGTTAGATGAAAGACGTTTGTCCAAATCTTTCAATCATCAACTGGTACCTAGTATTGTATTTTCACATCACACAATGGCGTGAAATTGACTCTACTCTTTCTGAAGTTTAAGTTGGTTTATTCCTTCTTCGTAGAACTTAGATTTTGGATTCCTGCATTACTTTTGTTACAACAGTAGAAATAGCAGTGGGGCGGGGCGGGGCGGGGNGAATTTTGGATTCCTGCATTACTTTTGGTACAGCAGTTGAGATGACAGTGAGACAGGTTCGGGACGGAGCCCACGGTGCGGTGTGGGGCGGTGCCCGTTTCTTGCCCCCTTTGTTTTTTCATTTTTTTTTTTTTTTGCGTTAACTAATTTTTTTTTTAACATACACAATACGAACGAAAGCAAATACCAATAACGTTGACACACAAATCATTTGAAAAAAAAAACATAATCAAAACCCTTTCTGTGAATATATATATATAAACGTTCAAAATCATGTTTATACCCCAATTAATAATTACATATTCAATTAATTAGATCAAAAACTCATCAAGAATAGAAGTCAGAAATTTATTATATGTGATTACACGAAAAGAAATCTCAATTATTAAGATTTAATTTTACAATAATTAACTAAAAAGCCCTATCAAGAATAGAAGAAATTGATCGCAGATGATTACAATAAACAAAATCCCAATTAATCAACTATTTTTTTTTTTTTTAAATTTGTAGTTAATTTTTTTTTATTCTTCATGGGACCGCCCGCCCCGCCCCGCCCCGCCGTCGGGGAAGATTTTTTTCGCCCCATTCGGGAAGGGACAAGACTGATTTTTTTTGCCATCACTACTCTATTGTAACTCCATAATTCTATCCTTTTTTTACTGTCTTTTACATTTATCTTTTTGTCATGTTTTCTTTGTTATTTATTTTTATTAAACTTATTTATGTTTTACCCTCATAATGGCGCCTCACATGCCTTGCACATATTTGTTCAACATAATTTATTTATTTTTTTAAATTTTAAATTGAACTTTAATAAAATATTGAAAAAGGTAAGAATAAATCAGCAGGTATAGAAAATTTGCACAAATTTTGCACAGGAAGACAGATTTCCACGTACTTGTAGCATTTCTCAAAAGATAATTGAGGATGCAGGACAAAAAATGAGAGTATTTTAATTTCATCTTACTTCCATCCCTTGAGGACTAAAGATTTAGCTCGTTAATGGATTAAAATCCAATTTTTAATTTATTTTAATAAAAGTTCATAAAATGTGGGGTTAAAAAATTGTGAATTCTATAAAATATTTTATTAGAATTATTTGTTGACTTTAACTTAAATTTTAATTTTAATTTCTATCAACCAGGGTCACCAAATTTAACATTAGCATACTACAATTTCATAAATTGCCATTATTATATCATTGAATATACTAAAATAATAATACATTAAGCAACTAATATAAAAAATATGTAATTTAGTATTGCAGTTTACAATTTTCTCAAATTTGTTAGTTTTTTTCCCTTAATATTTGTTCTTGTTGATCATACCAAACGATGTAATCCATCAATCTTCAGCTAAAGATTTCATTAAAAAGGACTCTAAACGTTTTTATACACTCAGAAATTACATACATACAGATTACAAGCTCTTGGCTTCTGTAGCTCTCTTTGCAGTGAACAAGATTCCATATTTTGGTAACCAAAAGAATGAAAATATTACTTCTGAGCTAATATTTATCCGATCGAAGTTATGTACCTTGATCCTGATGGCAACAATATAAGAAAATGGTCCGAAAATGGCAAAAATATGTTATACTATAGAGCAACTTCTATGGATAGCAACTTCTAGAGAGCACCTTGTATAATACTATCTAGTCGAGTATACCAAACGACGAAAGATCCACCGATCTTCAGCTAAAGATTGCATTAAAAAGGTTGATTCTAAACATTTTTATACACTCAGAAACTACAAACATACAGATTACAGTTCTTACATCTGCAGCTCTCTTTGCAGTGAAGAATCTTCTATATTAGTAACCAAAAGAATGAAAATTTTACTTCTAAGCCTATATTTATCCGGTTGAAGTCCTATACCTTGATCCTGATGGCTGCATTTTAAGAATACCGGGAACACAAATGGCAAAAATATGTTATACTAGAGAGCAACTTCTATGGATATCAACGGTAAGCTTCCAACGCGGAAGAAGAATTGCTAAAAATTAAAGCGAACGAACTAATTTACACCGTTATCAGAGCTGCTACAAGCTTGATTCTGAAGAACACTGTTCCCGAAATCTCCATCCAAGCTCATTTGTTGGACTTCTCGAGGAGAAAGAATCTTGATGCAACGAACGTAGTTCACAAATACCCTGTATGCAATGAGTGACAATATAAATATACAAATCAAGGTGGGGATTTTACGACTGAATGGAAAGGCAATGAAGACTCTTGTGTTCGAAGACTTACTCCCAAGGATCGTCCCCGACTAACAGGACATCATTCTCATGATCCACGTAAACAAGTTTCCAACCAATTCTTTGTCGGTCCTCCAGTTGTCCCTCTATACCAAATCTACGAGCTAGATCTTGTTTAAGCTCTTCATAGCCCGAGTAACGCGTTATATCGATTGATCTTCCAACGGCTCCACGCTTGTATACCTTCAATAACATTCTTAGCAACTCAGATCACAGAACATAAATGAAAAGATAACATGATGCAGATAAATGAATGCTTCTGCATAAAAAACAAACCTTTGTATATGTTCGTAACGGAGGCATCTGTGCTGGAGCCCAAGCACCTCCATTCATGAAGCTGCTGTCGTTTATCGTGGAATCATTTGAATTGAATGTCATATCAGGAACTCCAAACGACTGGGAAACCACTGCCGATGAGAGTTCGGGTTGAGTTTCCTTGGGGTTCACAACGCTGGAAAGCATATCTCCTCCTGATGCGAGACCATTAGAGAAGTCCCTACCTGATCCCGACATCCCTTTTGCGATCAATGAATCTGGCATCATGGGCATCCCTAATTGGCTGTCCATGCTGGCCGCTAGCGGAACATTGTTCCTTGGATCACCCTGAACTTCCCCGTCATGACTTGCATCTCTAAACAGCATTGACTGAGCATTGAATGACATTGAGTTGTTGGTTTGCTGCATCTGGATGTCGTTTTGAGAGAGAACTGACGTAGCCGAAGATGAACTATCGAAATAATCGATCTGGGTTCCAGCAGCATTGAGATATGGTTGGGATGCATAAAATCCGAGGTTCTGACTTTTGGATATGTTCAACGAAGGCTTAATATCGGGTTTTTGCTGCAAATCTTTAACCAAGTTACCATTTGAAGAGATAGTCCCTAAATCATTACTCAATAGACCAGCAGAAGACTGAGCTATCTCGTCCCCCGGTGTTATACTTCGATGGTTTCTGCCAGTCATTATGGACTGGACTGCACTCGAACAGTTGTTTGTAGATGGTGAAGTGGAACAAGATGGTACTTCATCGGTCACTACAGACTGGCAATTGATTGTTCCACCAGTCAACAGCTGATTATTCATTGGGTTTAAGTTGCTCCCCATTTGTCCAGGACATTCTGATAGTATTCCAGATTGTTGATGTTGCAGTTTCAGTTGTTGAGGTGGATGGGCAAACCGAGGATTAGTTTGACTATTACTTCTCGTCATCTGCTGGGTTATAACATGCGATTGAGGGAGTGAAGTGGATGTTGCTGGAGATCCATCGAGCATTTGGCTGGTTGACACAGACCTACAGAAGTTCTGAGAAACGTCCGAAAGCTGCTTCTGCTGATCCTGGAATTGGGTTAGTTGGGAAGGAGACTGTTGCATCGAAGATTGCTGTGCTAAAAGTGATTGTTGTTGCTGATGAAGCTTCTGCAGAAGTTGAATCTGAATTTGGTTTTCAGGCACGTGCAACTGTTGGCTTATATGATCTGTATGGGACGTCATGAAATTTTGCTGCTGGTTCAGATTTTGAGGAAGATTTCTCTGAAGCTGATGGTTTACAAGAGATTGTTGAATGACATTCTGAGCTTGGGTAGGACTCTGCATATGCAAAAGTTGGGCCTGAACTTGGCTTGCAGGTAAAGTTTGATTGATTAAATTTTGACGAGATGGTTGTGCAATGTCCATTAACTGTTGTTGGGGCTGTATAATGGAGTCTAACGGGTTCAATGAGGAGGTTGGCAGCTTTTGGAGCTGATCTAGTTGCTGTACGGGTTGGGCCAGCCTTTGAGTATTGAACTGCAAGTTGTTTGGCTGAGAAAGTGATGCCGGCAAAGCTAACTGACGAGAAAGATCTGCACCAGAAAGGTTTTGCATAACAGATCCCGATAAGGGATTTAAGTAGTTCGGCTGCATTGAGTTAGCCAGGGAAGCATTTTGCTGCATGTTCATCCATTGGACTAAGCTCAGGCCGGGTACAGCTTGGGGATCCTTCATCCCATAGTCTTCCCCAATCCATGGCATTGATCTTCTGATTAGATTATCTAGGTCAGATGAGTCGTCATCTGCAAGGAGAAACGTAATCAATATTTTAAAACAGATAAGAGAAAAGTACTTGGTGATCATCTATGCTCCTGGGTTACCTGCCATTCCTGGTTGCCTTGGCCGCTTTGAATGGAAGAAAGGTGTAGTCGGGCAAATAAAAAATGGAGCAGTTACAGGTTCAATCTCCCAAATGGAGACACGATTACGCTTTTCCCCAGCAGTCGACTCGTCCCAACCGACCTGCTCATAAAATATGACGTGGCTATAGGTCAAATTATCAACTCGAAACACCGGCAATAAAAGTATAAAAGAAAAGGGAGCGCATATTTCACCAACCTGCAAATTACGCCATTGGGAGTTCTTCCATCTGACAGAATCTAGATCACTAATACCAGTTATTGTACCCATATATCTACAGAAATCGTATTCAATCAGTTTAAGTCAAACGACATGACGATAATCCAAAAATTCTGATTCTTCATACCTTCTTGTACTCGAATCTTCAGTTTCAAACATCATGCGAAAGCGCAAGCCAAGAGATATTTGGTTACTGCAAACTGCTTTGTAGTACTTGGCTAACGGGATAACAAATTCCGAAGGACTTGCCCTGTTCCAATATGAAAAGATTGTTCGTAAAAAAGATTGTTTTAGAACAAACATAGCATACAAGTAAAGAAAATTCAATAATGACCTTGGATTGTAAAACACGGTGAAAGGACTATTGTTCGCAGCAGCATGGGCAGCTGCCGCTAGAATTCCAATATGCATACTATCGCTTGATAACACAGACGACGATAAGTTGGTTGGTTGTCTGTTAGCCCGTCTTATGCCTAAAAGAAGCTGCTGTTTTTCGTCCCTATGCACAAGAAAAAAGTATAGTACTGAGATAATTGATTGGATGTTAATCAATAAGCAAAGATTGAGCCTATGTAATATTTCACAATTTAAGGGAAATAGAAAATGAAAATTTCTGACAACTTACATCGTACCTAATAAATAAGACCGAGTCACCTGCAAACAATCTCTTTCCGCTGACAAAAAGGCTCCACCCAGTCGTTAACAAGTGGCGCTTTGGTTGTCCTAAGAGATGGGAATTGGAACCATGAAAAGTTAAAAGAAGTAACTCGAAAGTAAAACTGCAGGGAGCAATTTTGTTGCCCTTGTGAATTTACCCCGGTAAATATGACGAAACGTCCATGAATTGTCATGCAAATCTCTCGCCACAAGCTCTTGAGCAGGTGGTTGCATTGTGAAGTCCTAAAATTAGACAAGAATTATCTCAAAACAAGACATAATGCAGGAATCGACAAAGGTGTATGACGTGAAAGAATGGGATTGTCTAACGAACCAGAGGGGGGAAAGTTTTTTCTGCTGAACGGCGAGGTACTGAAAAACCGCCATGAGTGCTTGTATCACTTGCAGTCAAGGTTTTACAGAAAAATTCTGGTTGTGGTTTATTTGCTTTCATTGACAGATCCGATCTCAATAATGCATCCTTGTCAAACTGCACATTAAATGTGAATAGAGTCAGTTTTACATTATCAAACACGAGGATATGATTATTCTTCAATTACGGCTACTAACACATACGGAGGGAACTGGTTGGAGCGTCATCTGAGCATATACTTCGTCTGTTTCTGGATCAGCCTAAAAAATATTGGGAAATCATAACAGTTATTATTGACATGAAAGATGAGATATAAGTTCATGTTCTGCGAGAGAAAGTTAAGCTGCATACATGTAAAGTAATACTGTGAAGGAAGCATAGTAGCTTTGAGGGAAGATTTGAATAGTTTGGGATTTGTCCATCGACATCCTTTTTCATGGATGCTGCAACCTGAAATTGGAAATCCGAGAATAAGTATGAAGTTAAAGAACAAATATAATCTTTTACTACGATTGGATCTCAAAACAAAAACCTCCCATATCCTACACTAGCGTCCATATTTGAGAAGCGATCAATAACAAGACAAATTAATCAATACGATGTTATCATTCTCCGAGAAAATCCAACAATATACTTTCCTCCATAAAAATACAAAAGATAAAATTGATCACGAAAGAATATCCCTAGCATTTTACACCATGTTTCGGCGGACAAGATACGATACCCGACAAAATTTGACGGTTGTCCGGTCACTCCACTGTACACAAAAGATCTCAGCGCCACACCGCACGTAAACATTGTCCAATACATATTGTCCTTTTCTTCTTTCCTCTATTCTTCCCTTTTACCCGTCTAGGTGATAGTGGAGCCAGCACCCCACAATTGCTCATCGATCACCAGTTATGGGATGTGGATTCGGGACGTGGGCTCCACTGTCACCTTATTACTTAACCAGGGTTAAAAAATCCAACTCATTTTCGAACTGTACCAACTTTGATTTTTCCCATCTCACATAATCCAGTCATTTTTCCCATCCAATTAACAGCGCACGATAGCAAGGATGATGCACCCCATAGAAATATTCACACACATACATAAATACAAAAATAATGGAATCCCACGCATGTGAACCTACACAAAGTCAGCAAAAACTGACACCACACCGGCGCACATTAGCAACAGTCACAAAAGAGGTTCAGCACAAAAACCTGTTCGCTGTGGCCTTGAGGGAAGTAAACGACGTGGGTCCCAGCGGCCGGCAGGTTCACCAGGGGCCCGGCGCAAGCTTGCCATAGCTCAGGGTTTATACTCTTCTTCGGTTCGCCTGTGAAAAATTCTCGTGTAAAAATCCAAATAAATAACTTAAAATCAAGCAATAAGAGGTTCTTAATTGTTTCGATAAACTTGAGAATCGAAAAGTACACAGAAAAAGGACAAAAAATTGTTCGGATATATCAACAAAAATGCATATAAATACAATAGAGATACAGATTAAGAGTAGCTAAAAATAGTGACCTTCAGATGTGTTAGAGATGATGTTCGCCGGTTGAGCTCCGGCAGCGGTGGCCTTCATTTTTCTTTTGATTCAGCCGCCGGAGTTTTTCACTGCAGTTTCATTTTGCCGGAGAAAAATCAGAGGTACATCAAACAGAAAGCCCTAAATCTTATTTTCAAAACTGGTTGAAATGTAGCTAAAAAGTACTTTTTCTTTCAAAACCTAAAGGGAAAAGACTTTTCAGCAAGAAAACTGAAAAGGGTCAGCGCCTGAGAGAAATACTCCGACGGTGGTTTTAGAGAGAAAGAATGAATTTTAAGGTGAGGGGACAAGAGAAGCTTTGGGAAAGGAAGAGATGTTGAGGATAGCAGAGACCAAATGCTGCAGTTTTACTTTTAATTGCCCCCTCCATCACACTACACCTACCAGACACACACACACACACATTATGTGTTTCTCTCTCTCTCTCTCTCTGAGTTTTCACTTTGTTCAATTTCTTCTTGTTTCTCTCTCCATATATACATACATTTGAGTCGTGTGTATGCATCTATCTCTGTACAATATTTGACCTATAAGGAGTGATTTGGTGGTAATAATTGAAAAGTTGAAATAATTACTTAGAAGTTGGATGTTTACATTGCCAACTCCGGTTACTGTTCATCGCGTCCTCCACTCCACGCCTATTGCATTCCCAATAATATACTTTTTTTTTTTTTTTTGGGGTTTGTGTTAATTTCTAATTCAAGTTGCATGTCGAATATTTAAATTGTTAGTATTTTATGCGTAGTACACTAAATTATACCTAAAATTATTAGTAACTCCTAAGAATAAATAGTATTAGGTTTAACGGAATTATGGATAATAAATAGTTAGTGTTTAATTTTGACCAAAAAATAATTTATTAGTAACTTTTTATGAAATATGAACAGATGTCGTCTCTAACTAGTGAAAAATTAGGGTTGGACTTCTTGTCATTTCCTTTAGTGTGGCACTAGTTCCCTAATTTTCGAAGGTGAGGTGTTTTTACTGTTCGACCTTTTCACCACTGCGATGTTGGAACCCCAGATGACGGAATGTGGTATCATCAGTTATTTGGTTGACTAAAATGACGACTAAGATGACAAATCAATTAAAAACGGTAATTCGAAAAATGCTTAACTCATGTCGATTCCACAAGTAACACACTTAACCCATGTTTGTTTCTTTTTAAAATAGAACTCTTTAATTTTCGTACTCATTTTTAACAATATATTCACACAATAAAATATTTTACATGTAAACTCAAAACTTTTCTTACTTTTAATCACACATTCTTTAAAAAATCGTGATTCAAAATATCATTTCTTCTTAATAATGGCCACCAAACAAGGGATTAATTGCCTTATCTAAATGTCACATCACTACTTATGGATAAGCTGAGGAGATGATGAATAACATTATTCATTCAATTGACATATTTATTATTTATCCATGTCTTGGTACTAATTATATAACAAGTTTCAATTAATTAATATATCGATTAAATAGTGGCATGAAGTACTGAATGCTCCACACTTTGAGAGTGCTAAATTTTTTCCCTTAGATCACATTGGAATAGCAAATAGCAACACACAATGGTCAAATGTTATGTCACTTGAAGCATATTGTGTGACCGTTAACTATTCCAAGGTATTCTAGTTAGTACAAGTATCGTAGTGGTGAGACAACTAAGTTAAAGGGACGGTTATTTATGGATAATAGATTTCAACTCGAAAGAAATAATAGAAAACAATATCATGATGAATTTATGAAACTACTAGTTGTTGATTCTAGTCCTTCACTTATTTTTTGTTTAGATCTCTCATTAATTTGTTAGTTTTATATTCCTCGTCAAGATTCATGATATATTTGAGTATTGTTTTGACTTATCATGGAAGTAGCACTTTTAGTTTTCTCTTTCATTGTTATTTATATGGACATTGATATATGCCTGTAATGGTAAAGGTGAAATTTTTTCTTTTGTTTTGTTTTTTTATGTACTTTATTTTATAAGAATTAATTATATAAAAATAAAAAAAAAAACACAAAAACTGAAATTGAGGAGGTAGAAGTGGGAATGACATAGGCCTTGACCATATAATGACCAATCATAATCAGTCTATTTATGGACGTTATTACCCTCATTAATAATGACAATGACTTGAGAATTGTCCAAATTTTTGGTGATTGTATTAGTGTGGATTACTTTTGTAGGGGTCCGGTTAGTAATTAAGGCGATGGTTGGAACATATCTCATAAAAACCTAACAATGTGGAAAATATAAATTCGTAGATTTTATAAAATATTTTTGACACTTCAAACGAATATAACTGAATGAGATTATACAGAATAGAGAATTAAATCCTTGTGAGGTTATGGACGAATGTGACGAAGTAAATCGATGAATTAGATTATCCTAGCCTTCGCATTTTCACTTCGTTCACTTTATTAGTCCCAATTAGTATCACGGAGACATATTCCTCCTAACTATATTGAAGCATAGTTTGTCATCCCAATCCTTGAAAGTTCTACTTCAATGATTTTATGGAGGGTACAATTTGTTATTGAAAGTTATGTGAACGATCGTTTGTTATTTTGTTCAATCTTGTATATCGTATATTTGTGTCCATGATAGACTTTAATTGAAGGTTGAAGCGATTCTTACAAAAGATTATATTTTATGGCTACCTCATAAAAATGCCACAGTTGGCTTATTTTCATTTGTTGGAATGCCGACAATTTAACCCTAAAACTACAATAATAGCACGCAATACCAAATAGGTAAAAGAGACACAATTGAACAAATCGAGTAGTCCCAAATTCTAGAAGTTGAGGAATACATTGAGTTAACATAATAAAAAATTAAAGATTTTGTAACAAGGGTTTCTTCGAATTTGATGAAGATTGGCCCTCGAGTATAAAGAAATAAGTTTGGGGTGGTCCTAAGTCTAGTTCGGTCATGACAAGTAAATCCCAAAATCTAAAAGTTGAGGAATCTTGAATACAAGGAGTTTAAAAAAGAAAAATGATTTTGTAACAAGGGTTTCTTCGAATTTAATGAAAATTTGACCTCGAGTAGAAAGAAATGAGTTTGGAGGTGGTCCTAAGCCTATAGTTTGATCATGACAAGTGTCTTTCTAAGCATCAATATTCTTGGAACATTAATTTATCCATCATCCAATTACTTTTTGGGTTTTCAGTTGGCTTAATAAATATGAAAAAAAAAAAAGTAAGAAAAATAATAACATAAGAGCATACAATATTTTTATCTTCGACTCAAATGTCCTACTTTTAACTCTAAGAACTAAGATCGAGTGACCGTCATGAGTCGCCTACATCGTCGGACTACTTTCTGAAAACATAAGATGAATATTCACTTCATATGTGATAATATTTTTATCTTCGACTCAAATGTCAAATTTGGATATATTCACCTTTTTTTATCGACTATTCAAATTCACATAATAAAGAACAATTGATTTACAACCTAGGCTAGAATTCTACGTGCACGATAAGTTTACACGAGAATTACGTGAATTAATAAAATTATCTTTTGAAAATGACAACCATCAAGGTATTAGCTGACAAAGACTTGATGTAGAAAAAAATAAAGTAGAGGGGATAGATTAATAATTGCAAAGACGAAGCGTAATTTACCCCAATAACATCTTCATAATTAGAAGCCCTATTTGGCCTCTATTTCAGCCACATTAAATTTTTCATTCTCATTTTTTTAATCATTTTCAACCACACATTTTTTAATAAAATAATATTTTCCATCACATCGATAACTTTTCTTTCAAAATAATGTGGTTCAAACACACCTTTGATATGCAATATTACAATAAATGATTTTCACTTCGGTTGATATTTGCTTAGGTACGATCTTTCTTGTCATGGTGTTGGACAAAAGAACCGACCTTATTTAAAAAAAAAATGAGCCATCTAGATCGAGTTTGTACACATTTGAAACAAGACATTATTGTCGGATTTTCATTAGAATTCTCCAAGAAAATCTACCTCTGAATCACCTGTTTCATACCAATTTCGAAACTTTTGATTCCCAAACAACTACTTTTGAATATTCAAATGTTAAGCTAGTCGTCTTTTTTTTTTTTTTTTAAATAAAGATTGGATCTCTTTCCTTGATAGATGCCATTGAGCTAACTAAAAACCCACTTTTGAATTTAATTAATCTGAGTTTAATTAAATGAGCATGCAATTAAGAAAAATAATTACTTTTGCTTTCAATACATGCTTTATTGGTGACGTGGCCGACCGCGTCGTCAGTTGTGGGCCCACATGCATATGCGATGTCGAGAGCTCTTATTTTTATTTATTATTTTTTTTGGATCCATTTACTTTGTCCAGTTATTATAATCTTTGAATATACCCCATTTGCACCTGAAGTTTTCGATAGTTACATTTTTGCCTCAATTAAAAATGGAGTATCTTAACTTGTGTTATTTGCACTCAAGTCCTTAATATTTTTTAAAAATTCATAATATTATGATTGAATTTTTTAACTTCAAAATATTTGAAGATAAAATTTAAATATCATTTTTTATCAAGCGAGGAATCTAAAAATAATTAGATTATATCTTTGGATGGAAATAGTTACTTGTTAATTTGCATGTTAAAACAAATTTATCGTAGTGAAAATGATATAACATAATTAAGATTTGAGACCGACCCACATGTTAAATTTCATATTATTCTTCGGTCATTACACAAAAAGCTTCTTTGATAAAAAAACACACACACAATTTATTCTCTTTTGAGGGTGGTCCTCGTGTACTAAAGTAGATTATCTTTTTCAGGTGATATTCGAATTTGACTTCAGATTTTTGTGCATTTCATTATCAACAGATATATAGCACACATATTATTATTAGTTACGTCTTACGAATGTAATAATTAATTCCTATACCTCGACGGATGTCAAAGTATTCACTATTCCCTCGATATTCCTATATAAATATTGTTAGAAAATACATGTTATGAGTCGCTCATGTGGAGTGACCCGACCTACAAGACATCAAAGGGTTTAAGAAAGTGATTTGAATTTGGAATTCAAATCTCCAAAACCTCTCATAACTCCCATAATAAAACTTTCAATTTTTTGTCTAGCAATGGAGGGAAAAAAGATGGTCGAAAATAAGTAAAATTCGTATGGAAAATCACTCAAAATAGAAAAGCACATAAAACCACATATATTGCATGAAAACTTATAAAATCAAGAATATTGATCGTGGATAATAATCTCTTTTCATTATGATTGAGATTGGGACCATTGGAGAATAAAAAAAATTAGATTTTGGAGTTTTGAAATTTAAGGTAATTCAACCATATAAGGATCTTGTAATCCATCATTTTAAGTAAGAAACTTGACTCGAAATTCATGTTCAAGTATGCTTCGAATTACTTCAAATATATTAGCGATCTTTAGTCATTATTTTTTTCACCAAAAAAAGGGAAGAAAATTAGTCACCGACTTATAGCTAGGTTCATCTATGGAGAATTTAAGACTATCGGACAGGTCCAATTACTGGTATAGGATTAAATTATTAATTTAATATATGCAAAATTATTAAAATTAATGTTAAAAATAATTCGAGTGTAGCTAGTCAAATATTGACAGCTTTGATTAGAACTTTTATATAATGTTTTGAACATAATAGCTGGAAACATTATTTGAATATTTAATTTCCAATTCTTTCCTTTATTGATATTACCCTACCAGTTTTTGTGGAATATATAATATTTTTCTATTGTTGTGTTTAAAAATAAGTTTAATTTAGTTACTTATTTTTATCATAATTGATTTTCAAATTTTACTTTTTTATTAGCACGTTCAGTGCCCCACTTTGAAATAAAGTCAAGTGCTTACATAGAATTCCTGACCACCCCCCCC
>CAIGRF010023503.1:24661-34791 GCA_903798235.1 Fraxinus ornus
GGGGGGGCGCCTGATGCATCAATTATTAATAAGATGCAGAATATTATGTCGTAAAACATTTGGTACACGTAGCATCTCCCATTATTTTATGCCGGAATGGGGGGGCGCCTGATGCATCAATTATTAATAAGATGCAGAATATTATGTCGTAAAACATTTTGTACACGTAGCATCTTCCATTATTTTATGCCGCTAGACCGAATGTATTTAGAGTTTGTTTGTTGTAGATTTTTTTTTTTCTTTTTTTTGGGTCCACATGCAAATTTATTTTATTGAAAGATGTTGAAAAATGAATTTGAGAAAAAATCTACATAAAACTGTGATTTAATATTTAAATTTGACATATAACTTGTTTTCTTGTTCGTATATTAATGATTTTAAACTTCAATCACATATTTTGGTAGGTTGATTCAATAGAATTTAAAAATGACAAAGGTAGAAGTCTTCTGATCAATCTTTTCATTGTTTCGAAAGTCAAGAATAGTGGTTGGTTGTCCTCTAACATATAATTAATCAATTCTAGTTTCGACATCAATACCTAAAAATTTGCCTTGACAAAATATACGAATACTTTCTTTGAATAAAAACAAGACAATATTATTGATCGAGGTGAAATTATCCAAAAAAGATGGACTAAAGTAGTAAAGTTCTCTACCCTAAGGATTAAAAAAAAAAAAAATAGAACTAATTCTTGTTCAATTTATTGTTTAGTTCTATTTTATAAAATATATCAAACATTTCCCTTCTATTATTGTATCAAGATTATGTATGTTAAAGATCTATGCCGAAAGTAGAATTAAAATAATATTGTAGTTAAAGCATGTTTGGCAAAAAAAAAAAAAGTGATTTTTCCAACTTATAAGCTAGCACTTTTTTTTAATGCGCTAAACGTGCTCTTAATTTAAGGCGTGTTTGGTCGTACTTAAAATTCAATTAAAGTTGAAAATATGACCATTATTGGATTCCACTCATCTAATAAAAGTAAAAAATAACGACTAATTTTTCAATTTTAATCCGATTTTAATCTCTACCGAACACGCCCTTTGAGTTAACAAGAGTTATTCAGTATTGAACTATTTAAACTGAATCTAGCCTTTTGAGTGCTCTATCAACAAGGCATCTTTTGATTATTTTGACTCAATCTGGTTGATTCCCACTTACATAATTATGTGGTCCATTTAAGTTGCCTTTTCTTTCTTTCCAAATCGAGGAATCTCCCTTGAAATTATGTACACACTTGTTAAGATGTTATGTTTAGCACGCTAAATTGAACACAATAAATAAAATATTCGTCCTATGTAACATCGTCCAATCGAAAAGACAAATTCCATCTCCAATGATAAAGAACTCAAATTAATTTTCTATCTTTATCAGGAATCAAGAATGAATATTAACTTTATCAAAGTAGGGATAACAAAATGTCGAGTCAGATAAAAATTTCCTTCTCCAACTCTTATTTTATGCTTGATTAAATGAAGATATTTTAAATCTATCCAATCCCATCCCCAAATCCTGAAAATGCTCCACGAGGAGGGTAGTCCCATTGCCATCCTTAGAATGGAGTCTAACTCAAACTTGACTTCATAACTTGGAACCTTCAATAATTATGAATAAAACGTCTAACAAAGTTTAAACACGCAATTAAATTTCATCCCTAAATATTCTCCTTGTTCAAATCTCTACTATATTTCTCCTTTTTTAAAAAAAAAAAAAAAAATCACATTCAATTATATCTATTTTAAAACGTCAAATATGTCACAAGAACTCATTTAAAGAAATTTATATATTAGAAAAATAAAATAAAATTAGTAATTGCGATTGGCCTTATGGTCAACAACTTTAGCCAAAACAACAAAGTATACTTTTACATTAATCTCTAATCAAATTTCATCTAAAATTAAATTAAATCTAAGAATTAAAATATTTCAGTTTTAAGAATTTATTTATACATGATCATTAATGAAATGGTTATAAATCAAGCCTCCGTGGCCTCTTGGCAGTGCAAGGTACTTCTGTTGCTACGATGAACAAATGCTACCTGTGAAATGAGGTTGGGGCTTTCTCTCCTACTTTACATTCGACGTGAGAATTAGTAAGGGATTCAAGAACGTAACATTAGGAAGAAAAGATCGATGCGTATTCAGATAGCCAGAGTCTCTAGAACTATACATGTCTTGCCTTATGAGTATTTATAGATACCTGAAGCCATATAATTGTCGGGCGGTTATCACGACACTTGTCTCACGTAGCGCCTCCCACTACCCCCATGTCCCGAATGGAGGACCTTCACCTATCCAGCAGATGGTTGTGTCCATGATAACTGCTGATCGGTTCCCATCCAACGCGATGATATTTTTATGGTAAGTGTTGCATTGATCTCGTAGCGGTAGATATCCCAACATGAATGTAGATGACCTCATAGCGACAAGCATCCCAACGTGAATGTAGAGGGCCTCATAATGATAGGTTGTCCAACATGAGGTGCTCTATGTAAAGAGCAGATTAAGTAGTCTTCTCCTTATTGGCCATAGTAGACAATTGTTGTTGCCTCTAATATCAATTAATAAATCTTGTGTTTTCGTGTTTGTTATATAATTTATTTTTATTTAACAGTCCAATTTTCATTTCAATTGATTATTTCTTCTCTAATCATTATCAAAACAGACGAAATTTATGAAAAGTGATTTTTTTTTTTAAGAATGAATTGTAAAAAAAAAAAAGAAAAATATTTTATTGTGAGAATGTATGGTTGAAAATGAATTTTAAGAAAAATCAGTATTGAGAAATATCAAAATCAAGAGAGGACTTAAAGAAAAATGTACGAGTCATATCTTTCAAAACTCTGAAATATTATATTGACAAAAATATAAGTTGGATCAAGATTCAAGAATTTCGATATCATTCGGCCATAACCGTGCATTATATCGTTCATTAGTGTCCAAATATTTGGCCGACATCACAATCTTTGAAGGGGCCATGGAGATTTTGGCCTTGATTGATTGATTGATTAAAATTGATTTCATTGCTCAAAGTTAAAAGCATAAAAAAAGTTTAAGACTTTGTGAAAAGCACATTCTTTTAATATCCTTGTGATACCATGATATGACATGCATGAACATAAAGTCGAAACATTTCCTTGCACATTCCAAGGGGATGCAATTTTCATTTATGCGATTTTTTTACTCTATTTTCACTTGATTTTTTGATGTCATTTATGTTCAACTGCGTTGTTAAAAAGTTGAAGTCGATTAACGAAGAATTCTTTCTTCTGTCTATATTTAAATTTACAAGCTCTTTGAAGAACAAGTCATGTATATTTCTCATTGAACGCCTAACACACAAGATATTTTTGAATAAATTGTTCTATACATTGTCTAACTACGTGTAATAATAAAAATTGCGTGTAATAATAAAAGTTCTACTTATATTCTTCTTGTTCACATGTATCACCTATTTCTTTGGGAGAGTTCTATCCTCACCTTTAACTATGCTTTCAATTGAATCAAAATTGACCTATTTGCACCATAAAAAAAACGAAGCTATGCCACCGGAATATATATTGTTCACTCACTTTTATAAACCATTACTATGTAGGATGACAAGGAAAATAAAGCACCATGAATTTATTTAAATAAAGATGGTTTTTTTCATGAGATATTAATGCGCTCGAGCTTACTAAATGGACATCAACTTGAATTTGTGAGGTAAGGTGTCCAATCACAAACCACAGCGATCTATTCTCATTCTTCACTTCTTGGGCTCACTCATCTTTTTGTCCAAGCAAAATAAGAAGATGAAGATTAAATTTTTATAAATAAATGTGTTTACCCTCAATGCTTTTGACAATGTGTTTCTACATGGTATTTGAGCGGATAAAATTGTGTACATACCAAACTTTTGATAAGAAATATAATTTCAACTTGACATGAAGTGACATGTTAAAAATAAATCTATCTACCTTCTACCAACATAAGCTTTTAAAATAAGTATTTCCACATGGCATCAATATCGACAAATTTCGCTGTTATTTATTTATGAAATTTGTTTACATACCATGACTTCGATACAAAATGGATTCGACCTACACTTGAAAGAGATATGTTGAATATTGAAATTAAATAAATACGTATATTCACTCTCCACTGTACTAAACTTTTAAATATCGTGATTCTACGAGCAAGTACTGTTTGATCCTTGTGAGAACTAAGTGGGCCATGGTGACATAGACGATAAGAATTAGTGCTTATGTCCCAAAATGGCTTTGAATTTATCCTTATCATGCACTTAACAAAGCTAAGAAAATGCCTAATTAATTGTCATTCTTGTATAACATGGATGATGGATCAATGCCAAACTATTTGATTAGGCCCCCAATAATAAAAAGATTTTGCCATTTTGTTTAGTGGGTTCCTCTATGTTCCACACCCACACACCTCTCTTCTTGCATGACATGATTGGAAGAAAGAACACCACACACACACACACACACAAATAAAAAAAAATCAATGGAGAGATGTGATTTTCAGATTGACATTTTGCCAATTTGTTTGGGGATAATAATATGCCAAATTTCATTAAATACAAAACATATTGCCAACTCAAAATGATGGGATCCCAAAGCCAGCTGAAGAGATAAACCCTACCAATAATGCAATAATTCCACTCATCTAGACAGACCTTTTGTAGGGTAGGGTACCATCAAATTAAGGGTTTTTGCAAGGTTAAAGATCATCCATTAGTTTTCAAATGTAACAATGACAATTATGTCATTTTCACTAGCAATACAAGGTACCCTACAATTTATGGCCTTTAGGGTTATTTGTATTGGCTATCACCCAAGTTTACCAAAATTCAATTAGATCATCGAACTTCAATTTAAAGAAATCAATTCAGTTCAATTTAATTGCAATTAAATTTTTAGATTTGGGCTTCGCCAACCTATATTACGGAACATGCTTAATTAGCCATTAAAATCAATTTCTAAAGACACGGCCATCCACGTGGACTTATACGCCACATTAATCACATACAAAAATGCAATTGATGAAAATCATTATTAAAAAATGCTTATTAAAGAGAAAAAATGTTAATGGTTAGGATTTTCTAAATTTTCAATCTAATATTCTAAATAATCGTCCATTCATTTTAGAGCAATAGGGTATTAGGGAATTAAATTAAAGGACGAAGAATTCTCCGAAAACACTCAAATGCTTAAATAAGTCTATCACTATTAAGCTAAACGAGCCGATTGCAATCGAATTGAAGTTAAGTGACCTGATTTCAATTAAATTGAAGCTCAATGATCCAACTGCAATTGAGGTAAAAGTTGGGTGACTTCTAGTACAAGTAACCCATTTTGAGAGGTTAAAGATCATTCTTTAGTTTTTACATGTGAAAAGGACAACACAAACTTTGGGTGCTAATGCCAATTAGTAGGTACCTAAACATTGGTGGCCGGTCTTAAGTCTCGACAGTCGACACATTGTCGGCCCGTTCGATATTTTGTAAGCTAGGAAGAGTTACATATGGAGCACTGGTCTAATATTGTTAAGAATATGTCCTTAATGTTTAAATCGAGTTTTAATTTTTCTTTTAACCAGTCAATAGATTATTTGATACGTTATTGAAGAAAAAACTTTTATTTGACGAACTCTAAAACGACTTAACTTGTTCAAATAGAACTATGATCTCAAACAAATTTTCTTACGTAATTTTATAACGAACTTTGAATGACTTATTTTATTTTTGAACCATGTGATCATTGATATAGCCAAATGAGAATGTGTGATCCAAACAACATGAAACCAATGCAAGATTATAACAGATTTTGGACCAATTCAATGCTATTTAATTGATCACGTGGATGTCACGATTAGGTCAACTTCAAAATAGTTGTGAAAGTGTGGGAAAATATCCTAATCTACGGAATCAGAATGATCACTATAGATAATGACCATTGTGGAAATTTGAACATACTTTGTTACCTTTTTATGTGAAAAGTATCTGTCATATGGGATTGTCCTAAAGACCTACTTCTCTTGGACAAGAAAAATAAATAAATAACACATACGATTTTCGAAAAGATAGTAGGAATTGAACTACATGTGTGACATGATCGTTCGATAGACCAAATTGTGCCCATTAACGAAATGAAAAGGTTCATATGATTTTTTTTATTTATAAATCTCATCAATGTCCTTGAACACGTTCGAAACGAGTAACAAAGAATATGACTTTTAATGTGTACTATTATTTTCTTAGCTATAGTTCATTTTCCAATATTTTCAAATTGTATATTTTTTATATACATGATTTTACCCCGTGAAAATAAACTCACATATAGACACTGTTTGGTTTAGTTAAAAATTATATTTTTACTAGATTTTAATAAAAATTGAAGAAATGTCTGATTGGAAAATTGATAAAAAAAAAATATATGAATACCATCAAATATATAATTGAAAATGTTTTTGAAAAAAAGTAAATTTAAATATGAAGGCCAAACGGGGCCTTAATATTAAGGAATGTGCACAAATAGGTAAAAAGTCTTGGGCCTGATAGAACGGCCCATAACTAGCCCAATCGCAATCTCATCACATTTAGCCATTGTTTGATACCCATTTTTCCCAAAATATATTTTTTAAATTTTTTCTTTTCAAATTTCAACCACACATTGTTTAATAAAATAATATTATAGGCAAACCTAAATTTTTCCTTATTTTTAAATACATATATCTATCAATTTATTATTTCAAAATGTATTTCTACTACAAAAATGGAAAACAAGTGGGAAAATTTCATAACTAAGAGGTTTAGTTTCACCCATTTCAAATTTAAGAGATAAAGTTAAAAATTTCAAATCTAAGATTTTTTTTTAAATTTTATTTATAAATTAATTAATTAAACAAATATGTTATTAATTAAATATATTAAGGTGACAATTCCATATAATTTGGTTATAAATTCTATATAATTGGTCACAAATCACAAATTTTACATGTCATAAATTATTTTACGGTCAAAATTCAAAAAGTTTATGTTACAATTTATTCATCGGTCACAAATAAGAAATTTTATAAGTTACAATTCAAAGTTTTTATAAGTCACAATTTATTCATCGATCACAAATTTGATTATAAATTATCAAATTAACTAATCACAAATTATTCTTTGGTTGCAAATAAAATTTTTTATAGGTTACCAATTATTTAACGATTACAATTCAAAAATCTTACATGTCATAATTTATTCATTGATTACAAATAAAAAAAACATAGGTCACAATTTATGTAAAGGCACAAATTTCAAATTTTATAAGTCACAACTTAGATTTTTAAGTTACATATTGTTTATTGATCACAAATTATCGAATTAGTTGGTCACAACTTACCAATTTATAAGTTACGATTCCAAATTTAGTTACGAGTTCTTTTAGCTTACAGATTATTTATTGATCACAATTAATTAATTAATTGGTCACAACACTCAAGGAATTGATTACAAACACTCTTCGTCCCAACCAACCATCACCATCTTTCTCACCACCGCCATGCCACAACCACTACAATACCAACAACACCAATACCACTATCGCGGCGCCACCATAACCTCAACACTACCCCCACCATCACTACGCCACCACTACCACCACAATACCAACAACTCCACCGTGGCACCACCACCACCACCACCACAATATCTACCAATCTCAGTCATCATCACCGTAAGCACCGTCACCACCATTCGAAATCCACCCCCAACCAACAATTACAAAAATCACCTCAAAGTCATCGCCACAGCAGCGGAGCAATCGTCGAAAACCACAAAAAATCTGACCATGTTAAAAGAACCCAGCTTCTTGCCGTGCAATGTTGAAATCGCTACCTACTTTCCCGCAAGTGGCGATGTCAGATCTCCATCCACCCTCCTAGGCAGAGGCAGGGATGACGCTCCTCTTTTTGACAACGTTGGTCTCTTACAATGGTAGAGCTCTTCTTTCGACGACGCTCTTCTTTCATCGGCACGATAAAGCTCACAGTCGGCAGTAGCGTCGATCCTCTCCTTACAACGTCGACGTTGATCTCTTGTAGCTACACCGATCTCTTAGTTGACGTCACTCTCTTGCAACAGTGCTGATCCTCTCCCGATAGGGTCCAACATCATCTGTGGAGGGATAGAGAGAAGATGAAATAGGTGGAGATAGGAGAGGGTATGCTGGATGCCGTGAGAGAGAGAGAAAGAGATGGGTATTAAGGGATGTAGAGGGAGAAATGAGAGGGAAGAGTAATTACGATTTGTGATGAATTTTAGTTGTATTAATAAAATTAAATATTTGAATTAAAATATGATTTTTGTATAAACAAATTTTATATCTGATTTTTGAAATTGAATGTTAAAAATTCCGATTTGATGTAATTATCACAAAAATAAATAGGCTCTTAAAATATGGGTCAAAATGGGCTTGGCAATTAAGCCCATTTAGAGAGTTGTCGCCTTTAGTCAAACTAATCAAAATTGAATATGTATTACATGTTATTCTAAAATACTTTATAAATGATGTAAAAGTAATATTTGATACCAATTTATTGGAAGGATTTAATGAATTTCAAACGAACTAAAGAAAATAAAATTTAGGATATAAATTTAAGAGAATAAAATTATACTCTCAAAACTCAACTTCTATGACTCAAAATTTTCGTGATGATGAAATACTACAAATGAGCAATTTTTTATACTATATTTGGTACATAATAATTAATTGTTAATACATGAAACTAAACACCGATTAAGATTCTTAGATATATGAATAGAAATAAATTTATATAGAGTGATTTTAGATTCATGTATATCAAGATTCATTACGTTTAGATTATTGTGAAATTAATTAATTGAGAATTGATAACACGAAATTAATACATTATAAGGGTTTTATATTAATTATTACATATTAAAAACGAAAAGTAAAGTATTATTGAATTGTAGTATTGTTAAAATTGTCCAAAAAATGATTATCACTTGATGTGATATTTAATATACTATAGATAACCAAGTTTTTTAGCCTGTTATTTTTGAATAAATCTGCTGCCAAAAAGCTGTCATCCTTTGCAAAACCCTGTGAAATTATCTTGTACTTATAGACTTGTTCGTTCTTTTTTAGTAGGGTTAAAATTGTCCATTTTTTTGCACAAGAAAAATTACCTCATATCCTACATTTCAACTTCTAATTTCATAAATCAGGTACAAACAATTTGAAAAATGCTAAATATACACTCAAAGTTTGACATTATTTTTGACACTCCATTATTTTCAAAAAAATTGTTGGGGGAGAAAAGTGTTTTTTTTTTCAATAAGTTCAATATGATGTCGCCACATGACATGATGTAAAAATAGTATACATGTATCATGATTGAAACAATTTTTATTTAAAAATCAGATACACCCCTTTCCCTTTCATTTTATTTCTCTCGTTCTTTCTGCAAATCCAATCCTGAAACAGTAATTCTCACCCTACCCAACCCCTACCCCACCCCACCCCCAACACGTTCTACCTCATTCATCGCATTCTACCTTATCTCCTTTGTTCTCTCTACAGATCCAAACTCTTTGGCTTTCTTGATGCAGTTGTTGCTCTACATGTCATTATTCACCAATCAGGGGTGGATCTAGCACCTGATGAGTCAGGGCGGCCGCCCGTGCTGGATCCGACAGGAAAAAAAATTAAATAAGATTTATGGAAAATAATTATAATTATATATATATATTGAAATGTTGTGTAGATCAATTGGGAGAGATGGCACATTTCCATGTGAAATACTTGGGTTTGATTCCCTTTAACACCATTCTCTCTTTTAATTTTTAAACACGGTAAATAATGACTAAATATTAATAAATAATTGTACCAACGTTTAACCAAAAGAAGGGTAACTCATATGGCAAAGGGGCAATTTTGTGCACTAGAGGTTTGAGGTTCAATTCTTTGCTTTTCTACTTTTTGTTTAATTTTTCATTACAATAAATAAATAATTATGTATTATTAGTTTTCATTTTCGAAATGATTTATTTAAAAAATTTATCGACTCGAATTATTACTTTATGATATATATATATTTTTATTGTTAGGTTTTATTAAT